>JANZXR010000003.1:26501942-26512695 GCA_027575705.1 Erythroxylum echinodendron
CATTTCCGTCGGTAAGGGGCGACGGAATTTATTCCGTCGGTATTATTCCGACGCAAATTCTGAATTTTCTTGTAGTGCTAGTTTATGATTATGATAATATAAATATAATTTGTGCAAGATACTATGAACATATTTGTGGTGTATAATGTTGTGTTTGTCAACTTTAACTTTATGGATCTACTTATCCTTTCAAGTAAAATTTGAGCATAAGAGTTCCTTTTAAATTAGATTTAGCTTATTCCGAATAGCCTACAAACCTTATGTATATATGTATATATGCAGGCATGTTCCTATAAGACAATGTTGGAGGAAGTTTTAATTACTTACTTTGATACTTAAGTTAGCTTCTCATTTTCCTGAGAGATTTGAGAGTACAATTTTATCTTTCTTGGTTACCTTCCTTTTTAATTTCACCTTACTTACATAGGATTATAGATGATTAGGAACTTAGAACCACTCCTACATGTATCCAGCCCTTAAGCTATGAGCATGGGAGACTAAGTGACAAAGATCTAACAATGGAAGAGTCATATCCTAAAAGATGAAACATTACTAAGATTATGTTTATGTCATTAATGTTTCATATATGTTTTGAATTCTATGGTATGAGATGTTCATTATCTTACATAAGAAATGTGTATTTGTTAGTATTGTCCAACACTAACTATAACAGGTAGCTATGCAGATAATGCTACAGTATGCATGACTTGTATAGAAGATAAGTGATCATCAAGAATTTTGTTGTCCCTCGGATATGATATGAGCGATAATATTTATGGTCCCTTGATAAAGTAATATTGTATGCACTTAATATGATTAAGGAGTTAATCGTATCTAAGATTTACTTTGGAGATTAAGAAAGAATAAGTTGGCAAAAATGACATATTCCAGTCTTACATTTATTCAGGAAATTATGTGCAACATAATTGACATGGGCAATTATTGCTTCAGGATCGTGATTTGTGTACGATACTTATCATCTATATCATTTGAGTAATTATAATGTATTGTACTATATACCGCTTATGATTTATAAAATTAAAAGGAGTTTTAATTTTATTGTCAACATAACATAGATCCTAGTGGGTCACACTAGAAAAGATTTGATTAGAAAAAAGGAATTATTCTAGTATATCGTATGGAGATATGAATATGATGATAAAATTAATTATAAGTGTTATAATTATTTTGTTCGTCATAAGGTGTTAGAATAAATGTTATTAGGTAACAAATTTAATTATAGATAAATTCATTTGATATGTATGACATGTCATATAATTTTATTGCTAAACAAAATAATGCATATAATTATATGGTATAATCATATGACATTTGGGTCAAATGTTTAATTATTTTGGAGCGTGAGATTAAATAGCAAAGTGGCAATTAAATGAAAATTTGCATGGCCAACATTCATGAAATGAGCATAAGGATGAGTTTTAAGCCTCATGACTATTTTAGCCTTACACTTTGTTTCTTGGCTTTATTTACACAAGGGAAAATGAGGCGAATCAAGAGGCTTTATCAACCTTCATTTTGTCTAAAAGCAAGATGATATTCGGCATTCTTCTTCTCTGCTCCCAACTGCCATTTCTTTCCTCTGTTTTCTAGTTGCTGTTTTTTCTCTATCTCGTCCTAGTTGCCGATTATCTCTATCCCTCTTACAAGGTTGAAATTAACTTTTCCATTTAACTCATGTGTTGAGCAATCAATCACCCATTACATAATTTATTTTGGAGACTTTGGGGATCAAAGTTAGGCCATTAAAGTACCATCTAGCATTAAGAAATAATAGCTTTCTAATCAACCTTCGGTGAAAACCTTGGAGTGCATCTCATTTGGTACAAGGAGGCACAATTGAAAGCAAGGAGGTGGAAAGAGACAAGGTGGTGTTTGTTCCAACCTTACATGTCAAGTTCCCTTTTATTTGGTTTGGAGACCAAATTTTAGGTATAATAATTTCTATGCTTTAATTTGTGCTATTTTGGTTTTTGAATTGGTTGTAAGACAAGATCGTTGGCTTCTTGTTGTTTTAAAGTTTTTATCCCACTTGAAATCTTCATATAACCGACAGTGGTAGCAAAGCTTAGGCTCTATTGTGTGACCAATTTTGACTAAATTAGTACAAAGTTATTACATGATAAGTTGGTTAATTGATTGTTTGTCTTATAGTTTAGTTATTTTGTGCATTAATAAATTTGATTTTAACCTTTTTTTCTATAATTGATTTGGTGCTATTATGGGTTTTAATCATTGATTTGATTGTGATTTAAGACCTGGGAACAATTAATTTAATTGTTATATTGATTGCTAGCAAGGAATGTCAAGGATTAAAAAAGTTAAAATTTTTCCAGCCTTGGTTTACACTTGGGTGCGCATTTTTCATCCAATTGTTTTGGGATATTCCTAAACCAAGTTAATAGGATTGTTATTTAGGTTATAAAGCTTAAGTCTATGTGATAGATTAAGTTTTATAAGCCTTTCCAATATATATTTTATTTTCAGATTTATTAATGGCCTTAATTGACAAAATGTGCTTCTAACTTTTATTACATGGAATTTTTGTGAGAAATTGCCACGTTTAAATAGTAGAAAATTTTTTGACATCCAATGGAATACGTATTTTGTCATGTAATTTTTTTGGGCTACAAATTTGCAATTGATTTATTTATTAATGGTGAATGAATTGTTCATACGGGAAAATGCAAATGTTGCTTTTGTTTTGGCACTAATTGTTTTTGTAAGGATGAAAGCTAGTTTTGTATGGCCAAGATGTCAATGCCTTGCGTTGTATTGCTTCTTTGTGAATGAATGCAAAGTGGCCTTTGGTGTCCCTTAAAGTTAATTAATTAGATTAATTAATTAAGCAAGTATGTTAATTTGCTTTTGATATAATTCATTCTTTTAAGGCTTGCAGACCTATTATATTGAGAATGTAGTTTTAATTTCCTTTTAGAATAATCTACTTTGGAATGGGAATTTAAATTTGATGTTTTGACTCAACCATAGAGATGGTGAAGTAACAAGACGTGGGAAATTCCACAAAGGCCATACAAAACTTGCAACATATGTTTGGTATCATTTGTGATGCTATGAAATTCATAAGCTAGGTATGGATGTACGTTAACATGACCACCATAGGTAAGATAACTTGAGGTGTAAAATTAACATGACTGCCATATATAAACTCTTAACTTAGGGATTAACAATTTCTTGAGTCATATGGAATAATTCGAAATTGTAATTAATATGATTGATAGATTGTGTGACAATTTGATCCAAAATTTTTTTAAGAAACATCCCACATAATATTAAGCCGTTTTCCCTCTCTGCTTTATCTGCGTTAAATTACCAATCATTAGATGTAGGATTTGTTTAGTGGGCGTCACTTTCTATCTTTAGAAGTTGTGAGGTATGTCAGACATGCCAAACCAAATAGAGCAAGGTTCACTTAACAAAGGAACCAAAATAATTTTAGACCTTGGGGACAAGTTTTTGTTAACATTAGATGTTAACAATCTAAAAGTCATATACGTTGTGATTAACAAAGAGTTGCTTACCTAAAATAGCTAAGTTCAAGTTTGATGTTGCTCCTAACTTGTTCTTAGTAAAGATAAGGATCTTGGACTTATTATAAAAGGGACTAATTTTAAAAGTTACAGTGGAAGTTTTATTTTGGAAATAAAACATTTACGTGAACTTAACCCAATTTTTTTAAAATGATGTAGATTATGTTGAATCAATCTCTCTCTTTGCATTATATATTGGACAAGGACAAATTGAACCCCAACAGTTCAAATTTTATAGATTGGCACCAAAACCTAAGAATCGTTTTCAGCCAGGAGTAAAAGGAATATGTCTTAAATGCTCCCCTTCTCAAACCACCCTTTGAAGGAGCCACTGAGGAATTGGTCGACGTGTACACACTCATATGATGAGGTTGATGTATAATGCCTCAAGGTAGTGATGATGCCACCAGAATTGCAAAAGCGATTCGAGCTAAACACGTCGTACCACATCATGAAGCAGCTCAAGAAAATGTTTCTTGAGCAAGCCCGTGTTGAGGTATAACATGACCAAGTCTATTCTTGCTGTTAAAATGTCAGAGGGTACCTATATCAGCACTCACATGATCAATATAATGAGCTTTGTGGAGCAATTGGATAGGCTAGGTCTTCTGTTGGACGTAGGGTTGTCCACTGATATTGTCCTCAACTCTTTGCCTTTATGCTATTTGTCGTTCATCACGAACTACCATATGCATACGATGGAGAATAGTTTGAAAGAAATCCATGGGATGCTCAAGACCATTGAGCAGGAAATGAAGAAAGGAGTTTCTCATGTTTTGACAGTTCAGGAGGGAGAAAAGGAGATAAAGAAAGGTCGGAACAAGCGCAAAGGCAAAGGTGACAAAGGGAAGGCTCAAGTGGTGGCTTCAAGCACTTCCAAGTCTAGACCCCATCCGATGCCAAGTGCTTTTATTGCAAAGGCAAAGGATATTGGAAGAGAAATTGTCCTAAATACCTTGAGGATTTGAAGCATGGAAAGATTCCATCTTCTTTTTAGGTATATATATGTTATTGAGATTAACCTTGCTACCTCTATTTCTGATTGGGTATTGGATACTAGATCTTGTGCTCATGTTTGTTCAAATATGCAGGCATTAAAGGATATGAGATTGCTTGGAAAGGGCAAAGTGCAGCTGCTTGTCATAAATGGTGCAACTGATATCCATTGTTGTTAGGTGCGTTAAGTTGCATTTGCACAGTGGGCTTGTAATGGAACTTAAATATGTATATTTTGTTCCGTCCATCTCTTAAAACATTATATCCATTTATTGTTAGGAAAATGATGGTTTCTCCTTTACCATCTCAAATGGATCTTATTCATTTTATAAAGATGGTTTGCTTTATTGATCTTCTTGTGTTAAGAATGATCTATACTTGTTTGAGATAGATAAACAAGTCCTTAATGTTAATTACAAAAGGCTCAAGACTTGTCATAATAGTACTACTCTCATGTGACATTGTCATTTAGGTAATATAAATGAGAAACGCATCAAGAAATTGCAAGAAGTGGGATTTCTTGGCCAATCCGATTTCGAATTGATTGGGACATGCAAATCTTGTTTACTTGGAAAAATGACCAACATACCCTTACCAAGAAAGATGAGAGGGTAAGTGACTTTTTAGGTCTAATACATAGTGATGTATGTGGACTAATATGTACCAATGCCCGAGGTGGTTTTCAATACTTCATCACGTTTACTGATGATTTCAATAGATATGGTTATGTCTATTTAATAAGATATAAGTCTGAATCTTTTGAAAAGTTCAAAGAATTTAAGAATGAAGTTTAGAACCAACCTGACAAGAAGATTAAAGCATTGCGATGAAATCATGGAGACGAATACTTTAGTTATGAGTTTGGTGCTTATTTTACAGAGTGTGGGATTGTCTCACAAGTCACCCTTCTTCGGATGCCACAATGGAATGGTGTTTCTGAGAAGAGGAATCGAACTTTGTTAGACATCGTTCGATCTATGATGATTCAAACCAAACTTCCAATCTTGTTTTAGGGATATGTGCTTGAAACCGCTACATTCACATTAAATAAGGTTCCATCAAAGTCTGTAGAAAGGACACCATATGAGATTTGGATTAGCAAAGTGCCTAGCAAATCTTTCCTAAAGATTTGGGGATGTGAGGCATATGTCAAACATTTACGTCTGATAAGCTTTGCCCTAAATCAAACAAGTGCTTCTTTGTGGGGTATCCTAAGGAAACTAAAGGATACTACTTCTATCGCAAGTTAGAGAATAAAGTATTTATTGCTCAATATGATATGTTCTTTGAGAAATTAAGAGGCTTTATCAACCCTAATTTTGTCCAAAAGTAATATGATATTCGGTATTCTTCTTCTCTCCTTCCAACTACGTTTCTTTCCTCTATTTTTCTAGCTCCTATTTTTTCTCTATCTCTTCCTAGTTGTCGGTTACCTCTATCCCTCTTATAAGGCCAAAATTAACTTTGCCATTTAGCTCATGTGTTGAGCAATCAATCACCCATTACATAATTTATTTTGGGGATTATTGGGATTAAAATTAGGCTATTAAAGTGCCATCTAACATTGGGAAATAATGCCTTTCTAATCAATCTTTGATGAAAACCTTAGAGTGCATCTCATTTGGTGCAAGGAGGCAAAACTGAACATAAGGAGGTGGAGAGAGACAAGGTGGTGTTTACTTCAACCTTACATCCCAAGTTCCCTTCTACTTGGTTTGGAGACCAAATTCTAGGTATACTAATATCTATGCTTTAATTTGTGTTATTTTGGTTTTTGAATTGGTTACAAGATAAGATCGTTGGCTTCTTATTATTTTAATTTTTTTTCACGCACTTGAAGTCTTCACATAACTAACACAACCATCATATTAAACATTTGTGAATTCTTTGGTGGAAAGAGAGGACTCTTAATATGAGAAAATGGCTAGATGCTTTAAGAAGTGGAAAGGTCTATTAGATGGATAACATATCTGAGTCATTGAGAGGGTTTATCAATTCTCCCCTTTAGTCTTATTATGAAAACTTCAAAATTTACAGGAAAGCTAATAAGAACCTTTTATCATTTCACAACTCCTTCATTTGAATTCTTTGCTATAAAGTTTAGTAACTTTCAGTAGTACATTCATTTTTAGTTCTTAAAAACTTTTCAAGTTAAAATATCATATTTTTATATCTTGAGTCATAAAACTAATGTCTTTAAGTGATAAACTAAGGAGTCTACAATTTCTAGAAGTGGAGAATCAATAAGAAGAGATTAGGGAAAAACCATCAAGTTATTGTTCCTCATGTTAAAACCATGAAAAAATGTAAGGCTAAGGTTGATGTGGATATAGGTTGGTTACTCTTTAAAGGGAAAAGAATTTTTCATTCCCTTATATATTATAATTTTTCACCTTCTCCTAATTAAGAGACTTTCTTTTTTAGGCCTAGTGTGTGTGTTATGATAATTTTTAAGTGTGGGATGAGGCTCCCATTTAGCACCTTATTGTCACAAAGTATTAAAAGAAATAGGTGTAAAAATATATCAACTCCATCCATATTATTGGTGCCTTATTTCTTCCTTTTAAGTAGCATGTCATTTAAGAGGCATTAATTGATTCTATATTTATTTAGGCCTATGCACAAAATCTACACCTCACTGAATCTTCTCTTCTGGGCAGGTATAATTTAAACGTTAAGCCTAAAATGAGTCCCAACAAATCGCCAAAGGTAATGCATGGTTATAAGAACCATTTCTTATTGTCTTTAGAGTATGATAGTAAGGCTTTAGTCAGGAATGAAGCAAAGTAAATGTAGGCTTTAAAAAGGGATAGTGGTAAATTTGTCTTTTGGCCTCTTATAGACAGTTCTTACAAGATCCCAAGAATCCCCTTCCTCTAAAGGTCTTTCTGTTGGAGAAAGATCTCTTATTAGAAGTTGGCATCACCTGTTAGTCAGTCTATAGATTTATTTGCTATATATACTAAGTTTTAGGTGGATGGCTATTACAAACATCATTTATATTTCATAGGGATAGATTTATGCAAACTTATGTTCCCCACCTACAATAAATAAGATGCCTCAAAGAAAATAAACAAGGTGACGCTATAGACCTAAAATGGTACTCATATTGATCTTGTTATTTGAGACAAATCAAAAAAGGAATAGACAATGAAGGTGTAGCATCCTTTGTAGATATCTACCAAAGGAGCTAAGCTAACTAATTCTAAAAATACAGCTACCAAGGAGAAGGGTAAGGCCATCAGCCTATAGCAGAACTAATTATCCCAAAATGTGATTTTAAATTGAATAACTCAAGTCTTCTAGAGGAATTTGGTCCAGGTATTAACGTGTTAAGGCCTACTCTTGTTGCAAAATAGGAAGGCTATAGAAAAGAACAATAATAAGACATTGTGTCAACAACTTGAGATCAACCTTACCAATGTTTTTGTTGTTGTTTTTTTTTTAGTTATAGATGTTTGAATTTTACGTAGAATTTTGAATCTTATAAGTTGTTTTTAAAAACTTTCGTAAATGGAAGTCCTTACCAATAAGTCTAAATTAGAGCCAGTTATGCTCTCCTAGACTCAAAGTGAGATGACTAACGAATATGAGAAGGTTATAATAAAGCTAAAATAGGAGCTCGAGGAATGAGATAAGGGCTTGAAAACTTTTGATGGTAAGATTTATGTTCTGACTATACCACAATAAATTATATGTAGAAACTTATAATCAAAGATAATATTTCATTAAATTCTGACTATACTACAATAAATTAGATGTAGAAACTTATAATCAAAGATAATATTTCACTTGCATAATGCATAAATTGGATGTGATTTATGATTTTGTGGAAAATTAGTCTTTTAAGACTTGGATTTATGAACACCTTTCATCAAAGGTTTGAACAAATGTCAAGAGCTTATCAAGTTGAATTTAGGCGAGGATCCTAAGGGTGAAAGGTTTAAGGGACATGTCCTCAAACCTTTAGATCTCATCCTCTGATAGTTCTTTTGTGATGACTTCTCATTTGGAACAAAACATTTTGAGAGTATGCCCTTTGGAAATTATATGGAGCATTAATGTCTAGGTATGTAATTCTCCTCTAATATATTACAGTGTGCAATTCTTTTATCTTCTTTCTCTCTAATATATATGTATTGGCTTTCAAGCCTAGTTACTAATACATGTTGTTTTGACTCAAATTACACACTTTTCTTTTGGTATTTTTTATTTATTTGGTTGCCTTGGGTAATTAGTTTTGCTCTTCTCAAAGCATTTATTCCTTAACATTTTGAAGTAAGTGGTAATATATGTTGACCTATACTTTACTACTCATATTTTTTGTTAACAATGTTTTAATTGTTGCCAAAGAATAGTAACTAAAAAAGGCATATATATGTACTTGACATGTTTTACCTCGAGCAACATTGTTTTAAGTGCACGATTGTAGTAAAGGCATATATGCATCTTTAAAGATTATTTTGCATTAAGTTAAAAAGTCTTAATTAGTGCATTAACGGAAAGGTATGTATGTGTGTATGCTCCATCTAATTAAATGTCTCCACGTGGCATGGTTTGTAATCAACTTCATAAAATGAGGATGATTTCAAAGAAAAGAGTTAATAACCACTTATAAGGTGAAACATGGTATTATAATTAATGTCATGAATCATCTTACTTGCCCTAACATTCAGTTTGCTATGAATAAGGTCTCCCAATTTTTACATTCCCCTACTAATGTGCATTGGATTGCCGTTAACTGGATTCTCCATTATCCTTGTTCCATATGATCTCACAACATTTACTTTCTGAGATCATCCACACTTACATTACATACCCACTGTGATGTTGATTGGGCTGGTTACGTTAACGATCTTTACTCTACTTCTGGATATTGCATCTATCTTGGACCACATTTGATATATTGGAGTACTAAGAAATAACTTATTGTTGCCAAATACAATACTAAGGTTGAATATTGGAGCATTGCTCTCACTACAATGAAACTTTGTTGGCTAACCTCTTCTGTGAGAAATTGGTGTATCTAATGTTACACTGGCTCTCTGGTGTGATAATCTTGGTGCTACATTCCTTACTTTTGATCCGATCACTCATTCTTGTAGTAAGCACATTAAAATTGATATACATTTTGTTCGTGACTTGGTAGCTAACAAAGCACTCTTCTTTAGACACATCTCATCTGCTCTTCAAATTACTGATGTTATGACCAAGCCTTTATCCTCTTTAGTATTCTAACATCTTCATCACAAGTTCGCGATTGAAAACCATCATGAGCTTGAGGGGGGTTGATAACATTTGATATACATGCGTCTCAACTACTCAAATCTTTGCAGATAAGATTAGATCAATTTAAATCAAATTATTAGTTGTACTATAATCACTGTAAATCTCCTTCTAATTGTGTTTTACTTGTATATTAAGGCTTATGAGCCTTTCACAAAATCAATGAAAAATAATATACATTCCTCCACGTTTATGAAATGTAGGCAAACAATGTAATATGGTAAAGATTATGCAGCACTTTTTTTTTGGGCAATCATAAGGCTTGATGATGGTTATCATGTGTAGATACAAATGTCCAAGTATCCATCAATATGAATTGTTGCTCTTGACTTAAGGTATTCACTCCTTAATTCCAATAGTTTATCATAATAATTTTTTTATGATTTCTGGTATAACTAAGGTAGTTTACTCTTTAAATAACACAGTTTATATAATAGAAAAAGCTTAAGAAGTATAAATTGATAGTCTTTTTCTCTTACAAACATCTATTTAAATAAATTTATAAAAAAGATGAAAGTATGATGCAAGAATATAATAACGTAAAGAGAGCATGAAAAGAGATGCAAGTATTAATTTTATGATGATTTTAGAATTTACATCCATTTCTACACTTTTTTTTAGATTTTGAATTTACCATTGAATTCCTAAAGATGGATAAGAGTAAACCATAAAAAAATGGAATCAAGAATTCATAAACAAATTACAAAGAATTTGACACCTCTCTTGAATCAATAAACCATCACTTGTTAACAATATATAATTATAATTTCAAGTTATCACTTAATCAAGTCAATAATAAAATTTAGAACTAAAAACTTAAAATTTTAGATAATAATAATAATAATAATAATAATAATAATAATAATAATAATAATAATAATAATAATAATAATAATAATAAT
>JANZXR010000003.1:26517113-26527640 GCA_027575705.1 Erythroxylum echinodendron
AGGTACAGGAAAGAGAAAATTCCTAACATTAAGGTATATCCATTTCTGAGGTTTGTGTCTTGGTTAATACATTAAGAAAGGCCATTTATTTAACGAAAGTGTCATTTCTGAAGAGCTTCCTGAAAGCTTGTCTTTTAATATCATTTACGCCAACTATTCTATTGCTTTTGTTTCATTTCTGAAGTGTTTTGGTAATGGTGTCGCATGCTACCGAATTAATACCAATTCTAGTAATGAAATATATAATTAGTGAAGAGTTGAGATCATTCCCACCAGGTATCTAATGATAAATGTTTCACAAGTTGAAAACTAAAACAATTTGAGGAGTGGTTGAACTTTTGTGATTTTTAGAAATTAAAAAAACAAAAATTGGAAATAAATGAAAATATTCAAATCTGAAAAATTAATAACGAACCTTGGTTTCGGGTCACCTACGTTATCAAACTAATATGGATCATTGATATAAAATAAGGTCCATTAATAAATACTCATTGAGTGATGTTCTTTCTTAGAATTAAATAAACAGAAATATGTATTCTAAACATTCTTATTAGCCATTTAGATACGAACTTACGTTTGATTAATTTATAGCTTTAAGAACCAAAAGAACCAATGAGCAAGACAATACATATACAATATGTATTTAATCTATAAGTATCTTTCTTAGAATTTCCAATTTCTCACGTAAGGAAGGTAATTCTAATTGCCAATTCGGATTAGCAAAGTTGAACGTTAGATCCTACTAATCTGGCTATAAATTAAATCAGTTAATTCCTAGTTGCACACCCTAAAAATTAATCAATTCAATCATTAAAAAAAAATACGAAAGACATTTAATATTCATCAATGAAATAAACTTTATTCAAAAAATCTCACACATACTAGATGATAACGTGGTTCCCTTCAATCAAGAAAAAGGATTTAGTTATTCATAATGGAAGAAAAACCCAATAGAAAAGTAACAGAACACATAGTCTCCATAACTACACTTTCGAAGCAAAATCTAAAATCATAGTCTCCATAACTGCACTTTTGAAGCAAAATCTGAAAACTCAGCTAAGAAAACCAACAAGGGAAAAGAAGTAGAAAACTTTTTTAAAAATGATCTCTCTAGAAGTGTCCTTTTCTCTCTCTTATCCTTTTCTTATCAGATACACATCTCCTACAAATCAGGTAGCAGATCCCCTACCTAAAGACAACAACTTGATTCTCAAAATAATTAAAATCCTAGATGTGTCGAATCTGGCAGCCGAAAATAAGTGAAAGCTTCACTTCTTGAATTCCATTGGCTTCTGTTCGCTACTTGTTTACCTTTTTTAGTGCGATTCCTCGTTAAAGAGCCTGGTGTTGGTTCGGACATTGGAGGGATTGATGGAGATAATGCTACAGCAGTGATGTCATATGGAAGTTGGGTGTTTACAAATGACGTGATTAGTGAAACTGACCTGCATAAATCACTCTTCTTTCGTGTTTTAGTATTGAAACACAAAAATGTGAACACAAAACTAACAAAAATGTGGACTGGGGAATAGATGGGTTATGGTGAGAGGAGAATAAAAGGTTAGGTTTTTAATTGGAAAGATGTGGGTGTTTATTAATTCGGTGTGGGTGTGTGACATTGTGAGTGAATAAAGGTAAGGGCAAGACATAAATGAAAGTGGGGAGTTAAAATGGGATGGGCAATAAAGTTAGTGGGCGGCAGGAAAGGAAAATGTTTTTTAATAATAAAATTAGAATTGAAAAGATTAACAAGTTAAAATACTAAAGGAAATGGAATAAAATTGACAGTTGAAACATAACAAATCAAGCAAATTTAAAAAAGATAAATACTGAAAAATAAAAATAGCATTGAGCATGAAATTTTTGGGTTGCCCCCAAATGCGCTTTTTTTAAGTTGTTAGCAGGACATGTTCACTGACTTACCTGATCAGAGATAGATTGGCTACCAGCTCTATCTCTTCCACTTTCTCGACTAGAGAGTTCTCATAGTATAGTTTCACACGGTGTCCATTAACCTTAAACACCTTAGAAGTGTCTAAACTTTGAATTTTAACCGCACCATGAGAAAATATATTAGTAACAATAAATGATCTGAGCTAGCGAGATCGTAATTTTCCTGAAAATAACTTAAGCTTTGAATGAAAAAGAAGAATTTTTTGTCCTACTGGGAATTGCTTACTAAAAAGTATTTTATCATAAAAGCTTTAGTTTTTTTTTTATAAATTTTCGCATTTTCATAAGCTTCATTACGAATCTCTTCTAATTTTTGTAATTGCAACTTCCAATTGTTACTAGCCTGTACCAAATCCATGCTTACCTGCTTCACAACCCTGTAGGCATTATGTTCTGTTAGGATATATGTTATATATCTAAGTAATTAGTTTTGACATTATTTATTAATTGGACATATAAGATATTAATCGTTGTTTAACTTGGATTCAAAAAGTGATTTTAGATAATGTTCTAGATGTTATAGAGTCCTATTTTGAATAGATGTGTATCTTGAAGAGGTTTGAATTAGATTTTTGGATAATGATAAGAGTGTAAAAGAAGTCTAGCTTGGATGTATGATTTTTGGGTTATAAGATAAAGAAAGTTGTCCTGCGTGTTGATATATGACTAGGTTTTGGCTAAGAGCTTTCACTTTTGGGATTTTTAAGTTGAATAAGTCCTAAAGCATATATGATCTATGTTTAAGATATCCATATAATAGTAGTACATCCTAGGCATTGTTTTGGAGCGCGAATATCAATACACAGTGTTGGTGGTGGAGATCAAGTGCTTTTGGTGTATCCTATATGGGTGTCTTGAAATTGAATGAGCAGTGAGCGTTAAAGTCGTGTGTGTGTTTAAGCGAATAATGATATAACTTTTAGTGAAGAGGTGACGAGACAAAAGTTTCATTCTGTAGCTATCTTTCGGTGGTTCAGCTTCAGCCCAAATAGTAGCGTATTTCTTTGTCGGATGTTCTTTCGTTAATAAAGCGGCATATTTAGGGGAGTTGATTTTTATCTCAAGTGTTGTCTTTATTTATGTTGGTTATTGTTTAATCACTTGAGTTGTTTATTTCGTATCTTTATTATCAAATACTGTTGAGAAAATTCTCTGTTGAGGTTAACACGAGTCGATCGTATTATTAGGTATGAAATTCTTTCACGAGAAGTGAGGTTGAGGGATAGTATCAAGAGTTGAGTTGTGTCGACTTAGTAAAGCCTCAGGTAAATCTATTGTACTTCGGTGAAAGTGATTAAGCTAGGTGAGAGCCCCACAAACGTAGACAAGGAGTACCTAACAATGTTACCAAATTTTTGGTTTAATTTATTATTTTGCTTTTGATTGGTTTTGTTTTTATTTGTGCCAGAGACGACTACGTAAAATTGAAAAGTTTGTGAAACCACGACCCCTATAGTTTTTCATGTTCTATTTCTATAGGCAAATGACAAGATTTACTAAAAACTAACCTGTACGGTGACATAATAATTGGAGTTTTGAAAGTAGTTTGATACGCCCATAAGGCATCATCTAAATGTAAGCTCTAATCTTTTCTGTTCAGATTCAACAGTTTTTTCAAAATTAATTTAATTTCCCGATTGGAGACTTTAACTTGCCCACTCGTCTGTAGATGGTATGCAGTTGAAATACAATGTGAGACACCATGTTTCTTCATCAAAGTTCCAACAATTTTATTGCAGAAATGAGTTCCTCTGTCACCAATCATAGCTCGAGGTATTCCATTACCTGGAAAAAAAAATTAGATTTGACAAAACTAATTACAACCTTAGCATCATCTATATGAGTAGCTTTCACTTCTATCCACTTTGACACATAATCCACGGCTAGAATGATATAAGTCTTACTAAAAGATGAAGGAAAAGGACCATGAATTCAATTCACCATATATAAAAAATTTCACAAACCAGGATTTTTGTAAGTGGCATTCGATCTCTTTGTCCCAGATTACTTGTTTTTTGGCAACAATCAAAAAACTTACAAAACATGTAAGTATCATAAAATAATTTGGGCCAAAATAAACTATATTCAAGAATTTTACAAGCTGTTCTTTTAGGGCCAAAGTGTCCCCCACATATAGATGAATGGCAAAAATTTAATATGGAAGGAATTTCATCATCTTCAACACACATTCTAATAATTTGGTCAGCAAAGAATTTCCAAAGATGATGTTCAATCCCTATGTAATATTTAGCCTCTCTTTTAATTTTATCATTTTCAACTCTAGATAAATCATTAGGTAAGGACTTAGTCCCCAAAAAATTTACTATGTCAGTATACCATGGAATTACCTGTTGAATTGCAAAGAGACTTGCATCTGAAAATTCATCTTGAAGAATATCAAATGTATTGGTTGGAGTGGTCCGAATGAGATAATCAGCCACAGAATTTTCATCTCCCTTCTTGTTGCATATTTCTGACTCAAATTCTTGTAGGAGTAAGATCCATCGAATCAACCTTAGTTTTGCTTTTTTTTTAGTCACCAAATATTTCAAAGCTGCATGGTCTGAATAAATGATCACCCATGTACCCCATAGGTAAGACCAAAATTTTTCTAACCCAAAAACTACAACCAAAAATTCTTTATCTATTGTGGAATAATTCTTCTGAGCATTGTAAAGTGTCATGGAGGCATAATAAATGAACGTGTCAGTACTTTGTCCACCTTTTGGCCCAAAACTACTCCAATTACATAATCCGAGGCATCGCACATTAATTTGACAGGAATATCCCATTTTAGTGGCTGAATAATTAGAGTTCTAGTGAGGTGTTCCTTCAATTCATCATATGCAATCTTGCATGGCTCATCAAAATCAAATTTCACGTCTTTTTAGAGTAGGCTACACATGAGTTGCGCAATCTTCAAAAAATCTTTGATATCGCTGATAGAATCCTGTATGACTAAGAAAAGAGCGAACTTCTCGCACTGTTGCAGGGTAAGGTAAAGATTTGATAACATCTATCTTAGCCTTATCGACCTCAATTCCCTTAGATAAGACTGTATAACCTAAAATTATGCCTTAATTAACCATTAAATAACATTTTTCATAATTTAAAACCAAATTAATCTCAATGCAACATTTAAGCACTTTCTTAAGGTTGATAATGCTTGTTTGAAAAGATTCTCTATAAACTGTAAAATCATCCATGGAAAATTCCATATAATTTTCTACAAGATTAGAGAAAATACTCACCATAAACCTTTGAAATATCGCTAGTGCGTTATTTGGTGCAACCAAAATCTAGTGATAACCTGAATAACCATCTAAATAGCAATAGTGAGATTTACCTGCAAGTCTTTCAAATATTTGATCAACAAATGGATGTGAAAAATGATCTTTTCTACTAACCGAATTTAGCTTCCTATAATCTATGCAAACTCTTGAACCATTTTGAATACGAGTAGGTATCAACTCACCATCACTATTTTCTATTATAGTTATCCCAGTTTTCTTTGGAACTACCTAGACTGAACTTACCCAATTGTTATCTAAAATGACGTGAATGATTCTAACATCAAGAAGCTTCAAGATTTCTTTTTTCACCACTTCCATCATTGGTGGATTCAAACGACGTTGAGGTTGCCTTACCTCCTTGGCTTCATCTTCCATTAAGATTTGGTGCATACAAATGGTGGGACTAATGCCTTTTAAATTAGCCACTGTCTATCCAAAGGTTTCTTTGTGTTGTCTTAGCACTTGAATCAATTGATTTTCCTGCAAAAGAGTGAGTTTATTTGAGATAATAACAGGTAATGTATCGTACTCACCCAAAAATATGTATTTAAGATGGTTAGGCAAACTCTTCAACTCCAATGCGGGTGGTTGAATCAACGAATGAAGAAGTTTGGAGCTATTTCGGGACAACTCCATATACGAAAATTGTTTTATCAATTGCTTGGTTTTCTCCAAATGACAAAACAACACTGCAAGTTCGTCGTTGGGCAATATTTTCTCTGTAATTGGTTGCCACTGTAACACATCTCTCATCTTTAAAATTCTCTCAAATTCATCTCTTTCATTTAACGATGAATTTTCCTACACCCAAGTGTCAATAAAATCCACAAAAACAACAGATTGCTCATCATCTGAATATTTCATGGCATTGTATATATTGAATTTAATCAATTCACCATCAAATTCCATAATCAATGATCCATCATGAACATCAATTTTGTTCTAGTGGTTTTCAAAAACAACCTTCCAAATAAAATTGGAGTTCAGGAAGATACGTCATCACTCCCCATCTGCAAAATATAAAAATCATCTGAGAAAAACATTTCACCTACTTGAACTAAGATATCTTCTAACAAATCCTTTGGATAAGTATTTGAACGATACGCTAATTGAATCACTATATAAGTTTCTTTAAGCGGTCCCAAGTTTAAGGACTTGTAAACATCATAAGGCATGAAATTTATTGATGCACCCAAATCTAACATAACTTTTTCAATTCTCAAATCACCAATTTTACAGGGAATAGTGAGCATACCTCGGTCTTGACATTTCAGTAGTAGCTTTTTCTTCTGCAGTATGGCTAAATATTCTCTCCTAATTATACTTTCTCATTAAATTTTAATTTTTGATTTGAAGTGCAAAGTTCTTTAAGAAATTTAGCATAATGAGGGATTGTTCAATGACATCAAGTAAAGGAATATTTACCTGTACTTTGCTAAAAGTCTCATATATCTCTTTCTCTTGCTCCTCTTTCCTTACCTTGGTGAATCCACTAGGAAAAGGGGGTTGTACATCAAAATTCTATAGACCTGAATGCGTCTTTTCTAGCTGTTTAATGCTTCCTTTGTTGCTTCTTCTTCAATTTCCCTCTTGGAGATTTTTGGAGATGATTCCTTCAATTCCTTACCACTTTGTAACATAACAGCTTTGGCACTTTGTTTGGGATTAATTTATGTTCGAGCTAGAAATTTTCTAGAACTTCGTGCCTCTAACCTATATGGCTGTCGTCATTTGGCTTAATTGTTTTTCAAGATTTTGAATACTAGCTTGAGTATCTTGCTAAAATATCATGGTGTTAGTGGCCAAAGATTTAACCATATCTTTCAAAGAAGACTTACCTTCATAATTGGGTGCCATTTGTTGATGTCATCTAGGAACATATAGTTGCCTATATTGCTGGAAATTTGCAGTAGCTTGTTATCCTTGAGAGTTCTCATATGCAAATTTCGATGGTCGCACCAACCTAGATTATAGGTGCTAGAGAATGGGTCATATTACCTTTGATTTTGCCCAGTAAAACTCCCCATGGCATTGACTTGTTAGGCACTTTCTTCCTGAAAAACTAGACATGTGTCAATGGAATGTCCCAACATCGAACATGTTCCACATGCCCTTGCTTCTTCTTTCTTTGTAACCTCAAGTTGCCGCACCAAAGATGTAAGATCATCTAATCTCTTCTCCAACACTGTCACATTCACCTCATTTACTTGTTTTGAACTATGGCCAGAACGTATCCCGAATTGCTGTGTATTAGAAGCTATCTTCGCTATCAAATCTTTTGCAGCTTTAAGAGTTTTGGTCAACTAAAGCTTCACCGCTTGTAGTATCGATCATACTCCTGTCCATAAGCAAAAGACCTTTGTATAAGTATTAAATCAACAATTGATCATTTATTTGGTGATGAAGATAACTAGCACAAAGCTTCTTGAATCTTTCCCAATATTCATATAGTGTCTCTCCCATATGCTGTCAAATGCTACAAATTTCTTTTTTAATATTAGCAACTCTTAATGCTGGAAAATATTTTTCAAAAAAAAGTCTCTTCATTTCAACTCATGTTTGCACTTTTTTACCAACTAAATAATACAACCAATCTTGAGCATCATCTTTGATAGAAAATGGAAAGGCTCTTAATTTGATTTGCTCGTCAGTCACATTCATAGGCTTCATACTTATACAAACCACATCAAATTCTTTCAAATGTTTGTAAGGATCTTCTCCTAGTAGACCTTAAAAAATAGGTCAAAATGAATCAGCCCTGACTTCAGTTTAAAGGTATTGTTATCCCCCAACTTCAAAAAATTGATGCAATGGAGTTGTTGAGCATCTGTAAGAGCAGCTAGTTCACGAAGAGCATGATTTGCAACCATCCTTTCTGTCTATTGTACTTGTTGTCTTTGTTTTGTTTGCTTCCATAACCTCTTGGCTGTCTTTTCTATCTCTGAATCGAATAATAATTGAGTTGTCTTGTCTTCTCGTGTAAACATAGATATACTGTCAAGAGATTCCCCAACAACGGAGCCAAAATTTGGTAATATTGTCGCCTGCAACTAAATTAATACCAACTATAATAATGAAATATGTAGTTAGTAAAGAGTTGAAATTGTTACCATGAGAAATCTAACGGTAAATGTTTCACAAGTTGAAAACTAAAACAATTTGCGGGGTGGTTGAACTTGCGTGATTTTTAGAAATTAAAAACACAAAAATTGAAAATAAATGAAAATATTCATATCTGAAAAATTAACCTTAGTTTTGAGTCACTTACGTTATCAAACTAATATGGACCATTGATATAAAATTAAGTCCATTAACAAATACTCTTTAATTGATATTGTCTTTTAGGATCAGAATAATAAAAACATGTATTTTAAACAATCTCATTAACCAATAACTTAGATACGATCTTAAGTTTGCTTAATTAATAGCTTTAAAAACCAAGAGAACCAGTGAGCAAGACAATATACATACGATATGTATTTAATCTAGATAAGTATCTTTCTTAGAATTTCCAATCCTTAACGTAAAGAAGATAATCCTAATTGTCACTTTGGATTAGTAAAATTGAACGTCAAATCTTACTAATTTGGCTATAAATTAAACCAATCAATTTCTAATTACGAACTTCAGAGATCAGTCAATTCAATAATTAAAAAACAATATGAAAGAGACTTAATATTCATCAATGAAGTAAACTTTATTCAGAAAATCTCACACATACATCAATGAAGTAAACTTTATTCAGAAAATCTCACACATACAAGATGGTAATGTAGTTCCCTTCAACCAAAACAAAAGGATTTAGCTATTCACAACAGAAGAAAATCCAAACAGAAAAGTAGCAGAACACACAGTCTCTATAACTGCACTTTTGAAGCAAAATCTGAAAACTAAGAAAACCAGCAATGAAAAAGAAGTAGAAAACGTTAAAAAAAAAAGATCTCTCTAGAAGTGTTCTCTCCTATCTCTTATCGTTATCTTATCAAATACACCTCTATTGCAAATCAGGTAGCAAATCCCCCACCCAAAGACAACAGCTTGATTCCCAAAATAATTCAAATCTTAGGTGTATCGAATCTGTTTTCAAATCAGATTTTGCAGATAAGTTTTTTCCTCGCATGTGCTCATGCTTGGTCAATTATTTTTTTGCTAGCTAGAAATTCAAATTGCCTTTACTTTTCTTGCTTCTTTCTTCAAATTGTTCTCCCATGTGTTGAAAATCATAGAAAGGACAATTAAGAAGCAAGTTCATTAATTTTAAATAAAAATTTCAACACATTGAAAATATTTATATCCAAAGTTAGCACAAAAATAACAACTTATCATGTTTCCTGAAAGTTTATGTCTACATTTTCTGCTATCTATTTTGTTGTTGTTTCTTCTCTTCAGGTATCAAGTCAAGAAGCACTTGAAACTGCTAAGCTGCTTGCCTTGAAAGAAGGTTTATTGTTAAGACCACAATTGGTTAGAATTTCATTTTTCTGATATGTAGAAAAATTATAGTCCAGTTCTTAGAGGAACCTCGTTTATTCTAATATAGAGATTTCCTATTCCACTATAGGTAGGTATATTATCAAATGCTGCAATAAAATTGGCTAGACGGCAAGAAAATTCTGGGCTGCTGATTGTTGTAAGTTTAGCACTGTTCTTGATAGCACTACTGTTTCATACTTTAACAAATCCAAGCTTGCTAAGTCCAGCTTAATTCGTGTGTAGTCTCTCGGGTAGAATCTGGACATTCTGTTATACTATTTCTAGCTCATCATTATTCTGTTGGTTTCATTAGGCTGGTTTCACCAGTGCTGGAGAGAGCGTTATCTTTCTCCTCCACTATTTGATTCCATCGGGGTAGAGGCAGAAAACATGACAGATGATTGGGCTGTTAATTTCATAAAAGATTAAGCTATCCTGATGTTGGGAGTGCTTCAATTGTTGGTGTTTTACGCTGTGGTATGAGCTGGAAGATGAGACCTCAATCTTGATTCATACCAATGATTTGTACCGAATAAGGCTATAAGTTCCACTAGTAAATGGAAACTTTTTTAAAAGTGTAAACTTGTGATTGTGACCGTTGGACTTTTTTTTTTCCTTGGTTTATGCCTTATTATGGCACCATTTTCTCTAGGAATGTTGTATTTTATTAAAAGAAGAAGAGAAGGCAAGTTTTTCGCTTTGATGGTTCCTGAGAGGATACTGGTAATCCAAGCAATGATACAATCTTGGATTGGTCTATTCTATTCTGAGCCTGCAGATGACAAATTGGTGATCAAGGCAAAGGAAA
>JANZXR010000003.1:26527740-26543266 GCA_027575705.1 Erythroxylum echinodendron
ACAAAACAATGAAATTCTACCTGTCAAAAGGTCCTTTTATGACTGAGAATGGATGGTTTCGCAGTTCTAGGCATTTGATGTGTACAAATCGTGACATAACATGGGTCAAATGAGGGAATCATAGAACAACTAGCAAAGCTGCCCTTTTTATCTGGTTGCGTTTTGATCAAATTTGGTTGAAGACTGTACTGACTGAAGCTACCAGTGGTGATAGTGGCATTGGAATGGCGTCCATTGCTTCAGCAAGGTGCTGTAAAGTGATCCTAATAATGCCAGCTCAGGTGACTGTTGAGAGGAGATTTGTGCTGCGAGCTTTTGGTGCAGAGCTGTTCATCACTGATTCATCAAACGGCTTTCAGAGTGTTATGGATAAGTCTGAGGAGATACTAAAGAACACACCTAGAGGCTATATGCCTAGGCAATTTGACAACATCCTTGCCAATCAAGCGTTACTTCGTTGTTGTTAAGTTGTATTAACTTGATCTGAAGTTCAATCATTGGAATGCAGTAACAAAATTTTCCACTGTTATCTTCATAGATTCATTAAGAAACCACTGGACCAGAAATTTGGAAGGATTCAGGAGGAAAAGTTGATGTACTGGTGTCTGGAATGGGAACAACAGGTACTGTTACTGGAGCCGGGTGAAAGAGAAAATTCCTCACATTAAGGTACATCAATTTCTGAGGTTTGTGTCTTGGTTAATATATTAAGATAGGCCATTTATTTAACGAAAGTGTCATTTCTGAAGAGTTTCCTGAAAGTTTGTCTTCTAATATCATTTACGCCAACTAATCTGTTGCTTTTGTTTCATTTTTTATGTCAGTACGTTTTCTGCTATCTATTTTGTTGTTGTTTCTTCTCTTCAGGTATCAAGTCAAGAAGCACTTGAAATTGTTAAGCTGCTTGCCTTGAAAGAAGGTTTACTGTTAAGACCACAATTGGTTAGGATTTCATTTTTCTGATATGTAGAAGAATTATAGCCCAGTTCTTAGAGGAACCTCGTTTATTCTAATATAGAGATTTCCTATTCCACTATAGGTAGGAATATCATCAGATGCTGCTATAAAATTGGCAAAAAGGCCAGAAAATTCTGGGCTGCTTGTTCTTGATAGCAATACTGTTATGTACTTTAATACAAATACAAGCTTGCTAGGTCCAACGTAATTCGTGTGCAGTCTCTCGGGTAGAATCTTGACATTGTGTTATACTATTTCTAACTCATCATTAATCTGTTGGTGTCATTAGGCTGTTTTCCCCAGTGCTGGAGGGCGTTATCCTTCTTCTCCACTATTTGATTCCATCAGGGTAGAGGCAGAAAACATGACAGATGATTGAGCTGTTAATTTCATAAAAGATTAAGCTATCCTGATGTTGGGAGTGCTTCACTTGTAGGTGTTTTACACTGTGGTATGAGCTGTAAGATGAAACCTCAATCTTGATTCATACCAATGATTTGTACAGAATAAGGCTTATAAGTTCCACTAGTAAATGTGAAAGTTTTTTAAGAGTGTAAATTTATTTTTTTTTTAAAAAGTTAAAATTGTATTAATAAATAAATGAAAAAGCGAGTCTATTGCTCAGTACAGAGACAGCAACCATCTTCCCTATAATGGACAAAATGACGCCCGGGTAACACAAAATTAAAACGACTTCATGCGATAGCCAAATAATAAAAGACAAAAGAGTGTAAACTTGTGATTGTGACCGTTGGACTGTTTTTTTTTTCCTTGGTTTATGCCTTATTATGGCACCATTTTCTCTAGGAATGTTGCATTTTATTAAAAGAAGACAAAGGGGTATCAAGTTTTATGCCTTGATGGTTCCTGACAGGATACTGGTACTCCAAGCAATGATAAAATCTAGCAATGATACAATCTTGGATTGGTCTATTCTATTCTGAGCCTGCAGATGACAAATTGGTGATCAAGGCAAAGGAAAAGACAGCCGCAAAGTGTGGAATGCACAGAAAAACCACTCCCATAGAACTTGACTCCGTGATCTGTACACACCACCTGGTGTTCCAGAGCAATGCTTTTGTGCATTCAAAGTAATATAATACTTCAAATGAAAAACTGGTGATGACTATAATAACAACCAAAGCATGACTATTAGTCAATCACAATTTTTCAGTATGGAGCATAAATAACCATCGAACTCAAGAATATTAATCATATATTTGAGCAGGGGCCGCGCGGACGCAGGCCCCCTCTATCACAAATTATGATGTAGGCTCTTCCACAGAGGGAAGACCTTAAGATAGCACCCCTCTCGATAGTGCAATGGAAGTCACTAACTTAGGCCATAGGTCTTTTTGATCACCTATTGACCCCATCCAGGTAAGTATGTTTTCTTGTTGGGGCACGTCGTCTACTTGTACTCCCATATTCTTTGCCTGGTGGCTATTGCTTACCAATATGGTTTAGCATATGGGTGTTTTATTACTATTTTTAGTGCATTTAGAGACTTGTTTCTAAAGGCTAAGAACTTTTATAAATTATTAAATTGATTCTTGACCTATTGATTAAGCATTTCTTAACGGCGCTGATGAACTATTATTATTATTATTATTATTCTAATCTAACATTGGATAAGTGTTTAGTTCTAAATTTTATTATTGAATTGATTGAGTGATAACTTGAAATTATAATTATATATTGTTAACTTGTTATGGTTTATTGATTCAAGAGAGGTGTCAAATTCTTCTTGATTCCATTTTTTGATGGTTTACTCTTATCCCTCTTTAGGAATTCAATAGTAAATTCAAATTCTAAAAGAAAAATGTGTAGAAATGGATGTAACTTCTAAAATCATCATAAAATTACTAGTTGCATCTCTTTTCATGTTCTCTTTATGTTATTATATCCTTACATCATACTTTCATCTTTTTTATCAATTTATTTAAATAGATTTTTATAAGAGAAAAAGACTATCAATTTATACTTCTTAAGCTCTTCCTATTATATAAACCTTATAATTTTAAAGAGTAAACTACCTTAATTATACCATAAATCATACAAATTTAATATGATAAACTATTGGAATTAAGGAGGGAAGACCATCTTGATGGATAATTGGACATTTGCATCTACGCATCATAACAATCGTCGACCCTTATGATTGCCAAGAAAAAGAAAAAGACAAAAGTTGCCTAATTTTTACCATATTATATTGTTCGCCTAAATGTCACAAACGTAGCTACATGACCCACTAACAAATTATACATACACAAAGGATATGGAAAGTAACACAAACATGCCAATGTTATCCAGGCGAAGTTTTACATTTGTACAATGTAGTGTTAAAGAAACCTCCTCCTTGAAATCAAACCAACAGATTTCTTATGTTTTCAAATGCAGGATTGCTTACATTATGATCAAAGACGCACAAGATGGGAGCACCAGGGAAGGTCAGCCGCAAAAGGATATTCATATCTTTCTATTTCAACAAAACTGTTGGATCTATATTAAATATTTTTTTTATTTTTAATTTAGCATACTTTTAAATTGGCATTTTTTTATCATCTTGGATTTAAACACTAGTTGGATAATGTTATAGATAAAATAGAATTCTATCTAGTTGGATAATGTTATAGATAAAATAGAATTCTATCTTATATAGAAGTTGATTTAGTGAAGGATTATATGTCTTACGTGGATGAAGAGCTTAAGGGTATTACTGTATCTTTTCACTGGGTGAATGAAGGATTTCTGCTAAAAAAAATACGTGGTTGCGGTTTCAGGAATAAACACATCAAACTTACGACTTATGTTGAGTGTGTGCAATGTGCGTATGGTATGCAGTATGCGTGTTTAGTGCAGTGGATGTTAGTTAGAATATATACCTACGACTGATTGGGTGTAGTGTGTGTGAGTCCCTTGGTGGGGGCATTGAAGGTAATTGCTCATAATCTATCAAATGAGTGAGTGTAGGTAAAACGTTAATGTTGAAGAATTAATTGATGGGGTGTGATCGGAGTTGTTATGTTGAAAATAATACTATGACTGATTTGTGAGTGTAAAGTGCGTGAGTGTTCAAGAGGAGTGCGTGCTTTTAGTGCTGGGTTTCTGTTTTGGTATTGATTGCTGAAGTAACACATGACTAGAAAGATAATTGCTCTTACTTGTATGTGTGTGGGTTTTCAGTTTTGGAAGAGTCACATTTCTACACCGTAATTTTACTCTGGAGCTGGCACAAATTATTTCAGCTGGTCGACAATTGTTCAGATATATTTCGGGAAGCTGATAATAGGGATGATTCTTTTATCTCAAGTGTTTTATTGTTCTTTTATTAGTTGATTAATCACTTGAATTGTTTTTATTAATTATCAGTTATTAAGTTGTTTAGAAAAGTCCTCTAATAAGGTTAACACAGTCGGTCATGTTATTGGGGGTGAAAATCTTTCACGGGAAGTGAGATTGAGAGATAGTGTTAAGGGTTGAGTGGTGTCGGCTCAGTAAAGCCTTGGGTAATTCTATTGTACTTCATTGAAAGAATTAATCTAGGTGAAGGTCCCGTAGACGTAAGCAAAGAGTGCCGAACTGCGTTACCAAAATTTTGGTGTCATTGTTATTTTTCTTTTGGTTAATTTTTTATTTTATTTGTGCCAGAGATGATCACGTAAAATCGGACAGTTTGCAAAAAAAAATTAACCTATACGGTATTTCAATTGGTATCAGAGAAGGTTGCCATTTCAGAACTTGGTAGCAAGTTGGTGCAGATCTTAGTTTTGCGAACATGGCTACAAGAGAGGGTGCTTCGATCACCAAACCACTACTATTGGATAGATCTAACTATTCTGCATGGAAAGCACGTAGGAGAATCTTCATCCAAGCTCATGATACAAAAGTTTGGCACTCGGTAGTACATAGGTGGACGCATCCAACGATTACTAATGACTAAGGAGAGGCAGTTCGAAAAGATCCAGTTCAATGGACAAGAATCGAAAAAGAAAGTGTGCTTGGAAACTTACAAGCAATGCATGCGATTTTTAGTACTATTGATGAAAGACGTTTCTCAATGATATCAGCCTGTAAATCGACCAAAGAAGTGTGGGATGCTTTGTAGATTATTCATGAAGGATCCAAATCGATGATAGCGTCAAAATTACAAATGTCAGCTATGAGGTTTGAAGAACTGAAGATGGATGAGAATGAGACCATTGGGGAATTTCATGAAAGATTGCGAAATATAACAAATCAAGTGCATCAACTTGGAAATAAATATTCCAATCTGAAACTTGTCAAGAAGACGCTGAAATTATTGTCTCCAAAATTTATTCCGAAAATTGCAACAATAGAAGAGGCCCATGAAATCAATGATCTGTCATTGGAGAAAGTAATTGGAATTCTTACAAATTTTGAGATGAATCTTTTGAGAGGTAAGTAAGAAAGAAGCAAAGTATTGGTACTACAGGTTAAAACTAAAAAAGGTGTGAATGATACAGAAGATGAATCCAATGAGAATAAAGATATGGAGCTATTAACACGAGAGTTCAGTAAGTGGTTGAACAAGATGAAAAAGGACAAACCCAAATTCAGACAACATGGTGGGAGTTCATCAAGTATTAACTTAAAGCAACAAGTCAAAGCTCAAAAAGGTGAAAAGAAGGTGAAGAGAATCCAATGTTATGAGTTTCAGGGCCTCGGGCACGTACAAGCCGAATGTGCTAACACTGAAGATGAGAAAAGGAAAATTCTATAGAAGCAGTTGGAGTGAGAATGAATCCGGAAGTGAGTGTGGTAGTGAAGAAAAAATAGCTAATAATGCTACGTTTGTTGCTTTACATAGCAAAAGTCCAGTTATTTGCTTAACAGTAACTGGGAAGGAAGTAACTGAACATATAAAAGGGAGAAAAATGAAAAATTTCCAGAAAAATGCAAACAACTTAACTCAAGACCTAATATCAGATTATGACAATGATGAAAGTGGCCTAGATGATAGAAATAAAAACATTTACAAGGCTTACAAAGCTATGTATGAAAAATGAGTGAATACGTGTAGAAAGAATGAAAGATCGAAAGAAGAAAAACTCCGCATTAAGAACACTATCGAAGGGCTAGAAAAGAATTTGAAGTTGGCATTAGGTGAGCTTGGTGAAGCTAGAATGAAATTAGTAATTATAAATGAGATTGAGAATGTTAAATGGATGCACAGAAAAACTAAACAAGTTAACGGAAATCGGTAAGGTTAAAGGGGATCTTCAAGGCATTGGCTATAAGGGTGAATGTTCCAAGGTGAATGATGAGAAAGATGACATTTCCAGATCTGTCCAAGAAGAAACATCAAGGAAGAATCGAAGGTTTGTATCCGCATGTCATTTTTGTAGAGTTATCCGACACATAAGGTAGAGATGCTACAAGATGTTACAAATTATGTTTTAAAGGGATCAAAATAAAAAATCTAGACACTCTCAATTAAATTTACAGCATCAACCCATGTTACCGAAGCACACTTGGGTTAGAAAGAGTCAAGGACAAGCACAAAGACGTAGTGAAGGAAAAACAAGAAAGTGTCCAAATTCAAAGTTAGTTACTGCTTTTGAAGCAACTGTTCAGATTGAGGATAAGTCAGTTACTTCAGATGAAGAAATCAATTAGACAGTTGATAACCGAGATAATGTGGCGAGGAATAAGCCCAAGTTTGAATTTTTTAGAGGGGCACAGGGACTATATGCTTTACATTTTTATGTTGCCAATGTCGTCCCATCTTTTTAGTAGTTTGCATTGTAACTTCTATTAGGCTTTTCAGCTCTCTCATCAATATGGGTCTCTCTCTCGGGTATCTCTCTCTCTTTCGGGTATATCTTTCGGTGTTTTGAATAGTAGTAAATTATCATCTTGACATGCTTGCGATTCTTCCATTACACCTACTGTTGAATTGTATGTTTTTTTATTCATTGAGATTGATTATGTTGAAGGTATTTTTCGTCTTGGCACTTTTGTTCTAAAGGGGATACATTAGACTGTTTTTAGTGATTGTTTCATTCAGGGGGAGATTTCAAGGTAAATGTGTGACTATTTGTCTTATTTTTTGGCATCTTTTGTCCCAAGGGGGAGAAATTTGGATGATTGAATTATTATTTTTATGGATGTTCTTTGGAACTTGATGTTGGATTGAGGGGGAGTTCATATGAATTGTGAATTTGATACTTATATATCCAATTATGCCATTCAAGCGAAGCTTCGTATTTGTGACAAATATACAAAAAACGAGGAGATTGTTAGATATATGTTAAATATATCTATTTTATTTTTATTTTGGCATTTTTTATCATCTTAGATTCAAACACTAGTTAGATAATACTATAGATAGAATATAATTCTATCTTGTATAGAAGTTGATTTGGTGAAAGATTATGTTTCTTACGTTGATGAAGCACTTAAGGGTATTATTATATTTTTTCACTAGGTGAATGAAGGGTTTCTGCTGAAAAAAATACATGGTTGTATTTTTGGGAATAAACACATCAGACTTACGGCTTTTGTTGAGTGTGTGCAGTGTGCGTATGGTGTGCAGTGTGCGTATGGTGTGTAGTGTGAGTATTGTGTGTAGTATGCATGTTTAGTTCAATGGATGTTAGTGAGAATATATACCTACGGTTGATTGGGCGTAGTGTGTGTGAGTGGTGGGAGCATTGAAGGTAATTATTCACAATCTATCAAATGCGTGAGTGTAGGTGAAACGCTAATATTGAAGAATTAATTGACGGGCTATGATTGGAGTTGTTGTGCTGAAAATAATACTATGGCTGATTTGTGACAGTGAAATGCGTGAGTGTTCAACAGGAGTGCGTGCTTTTGGTGCTAGGTCTATGTTTTGGTATTGAATGCTAAAGTAACACACGACTGGAAAGATAACTGCTCTTGTGTGTACGTGTGTGGGTTTTCAGTTTTGGAAGAGTCACGTTTCTACACCGTAATTTTACTCTAGAGCTGGCGCAGATTATTTCAGCTGGTCGACAATTATTCAAATATATTTCGGGGAGTTGATAATAGGGATGATTCTTTTATCTCAATTGTATTGTTGTTCTTTTATTAGTTGATTAATCACGTAAGTTATTTTTATTAATTGTTGTCTATTAAGTTGTTTAGAAAAATCTTCTGACGAGGTTAACACGATTCGGTCGTGATATTGGGGGTAAAAATATTTCACAGGAAATGAGATTGAGAGATAGTGTCAAGGGTTGAGTGGCGTCGGCTCAGTAAAGTCTTGGGTAATTCTATTGTACTTCGGTGAAAGAATTAATCTAAGTGAGGGTCTTGTAGACGTAGGCAAGGATTGTCAAACTACGTTACTAAATTTTTGAAGTCATTTGTTATTTTTCTTTTGATTAATTTTTGGCTTTATTTGTACCAGAGAAGATCATGTAAAATCGGACAGTTTGCGAAAAAAATTAAGCTATATGGTTTTTCAAAAACAACGAAACTCTACCCACCAAAAGTTCCTTTTATGATGAGAATGGATGGTTTCACAGTTCTAAGCATTTGATGTATAAGATTCATGACATAATATAGGTAAAATGAGGGAAACGTAGGACAACAACTAACAAAACGACTCCCCTTTTAATCTGGTTGTGTTTTGATCAAAATTGGTTGAAGATTCTACTAATTGAAGCTACCAGTAGTAATACTAGCACTGGAATGGTGTCCATTGCTCCAGCAAAGGGCTATGAAACGATCCTAGCAATGCCAGGTCATGTGAGTGTTGACAGGAGAATTGTGCTATGAGCTTTTGATGCAGAGCTGGTCATCAATGATCCATCAAAGTGTTAGAAAACTAATCGTGATTGAATTACGAGCACAGCAAAAAAGTAAAATTTTATGATTTTTAATCAGATTTTAATAATTGAATAACTTGAAACATAAAATATAAAATTGTTTAATATTCCTGTTGTAATCCTTTCGAAACTTTTTCGATATGTAAACAACAAGTTGTTCACATATTCAGCTTCTAACAATATCTACAGACAATCGAAAGATGCCTAACTCCTGAGAAGAATTAATTGGAATGCTAACTGTATTATGGTTATTCTTATTTATAGAAAAAGCATTAGAAATTTTAATTTCTATTAAAATTAAATATATCAATTATAATTAAAATCAAACTGTAATCATAATTAATTTAATTTTAATAAAATAAAATATCTAATATTTGATACCTGAAACTTCTCAAACTTTATAATTAAGTCCAAGTTAACTAAAATTGATTTTTCTTTTTTAAATTACTCTTTATATATGGCTCATTTAGTTTTTAATATATCAGAACTGATTATAAATTATTTGATAAATTAAACACCTGTAATTATCTAATTAAACAATTTATAATTATAGATTAAGATTGACGTTTAGCAATATGTCATGACCACTCAAATATTATGAATGTTAAAATAGTTTGACTTATATATACATGCATGGTTAAGTAAATGTACCCTGTGACTTAATATATCCATACATTTGTCATATTCATGCATGATTATGATGTATAATTTAATCCTTTTATAGGTCGGTCATATATCTTTTTAGACAACTGCTTGATGAGATGATCTCGAAAATTCTCGTTAGTGAAAACTCACTTCAATATTATGTCTTTTTGCTCTATTATTCTCCTAATTAAGTGAAACTTTTTAAGTATATGTTTGGACCGTTAATGAGACCTTAATTCTTTTACCTGTATAATAATATTATTATTATCACAATATAATACTATAGAGTCAACAATATTAAGAATACATTCTAAATTCAATGATAAAATTCTTAATCCAAAAGGCTTCCTTTTCGACTCTGACACTAGAGAATTTTTCTAGAAACCTCTCTAGAGACACATTCCTTTGTCGCCTTTGACGCTAGGGTGGGTTCATCAAGCTCTCTGGGCTTAGCCCTGTGGGATACTATGATTACGAGAATGCAATTGTTGCTTCATAGAGATCAATTGCCTTTTTAAGGCCTTAGTCTTATTGTTATTTTATCCCTTATGCTTTGAAAAAAAACTATTAATAAAGCTCATTTTTATTTAAAAATAAAAATTAATGTCACATTAATATTTACATAATATTTAATTAAAGAAAAATTAACTTTGTCAAAATTTTCATTCAATTAAGATATATTCTGAATGTTTTAAAAATGTTAAGATTTAATTTAAACACTTCAAAATATTAAAGGTCAAGTTGTATTTTGTCGTATATGTTAAAGTTTAAAATACGCTTATAGTTATAATCCTAATGACATATTCAACAAATTTTAGACACTGAATTTATGTTTTTCTAAAAAGCAAGGTTAAAATAAAATAAAAGTCATGCAATTTTTGTGTCAGCCTCCAAAATTTATCAAAATAATCAACTAAAGAAGACTTTAATACCACTGATAGAAAATTAATTGTGATTAAATTATGGACGTAACGAAAAAATAATTTTTATAATTTTCTCATTGCATTTTTGTAATTGAATAACTTGAAAAAAAAGGACAAATAAAAAGGCCAAAACATACCTACTTTAAAATCATATAGAACTTTCTTCTTATCAAGGCATTTTTCAAATTGCTACTTATATTATCTTTTTTATAGTAATAAAAGAAATATATCTCTTTGTCTTAATAAGTAAGTCACAAATTAGTGGATCAATATATATTCTAGGAACTGAAAGTGATGTATATATATATATATATATATATATATATATATATATATAGATAGAGAGAGAGAGAGAGAGAGAGAGCATTTATCCAAACTACCGTTTTAGTTTCTACAAAATGCCTTCATCTTCTTGGTTTTGGAAATTTTGAAGTTCTACATTGAATGTTGAGTTTTGGTTTATTGTGTTGCGCTAGGCCTTCACCAGCGGTAATGCTAGCCGCCGCTGGTGAATCATCCTCCTTTGCTGCAAAGGCAATGGAGCTAGTGGTGATAAGGGCGATGAAGAGATGAATGGCAAGACCAGTAACGCAAATGCAGCAACAAAATATGAGATGATAAAGGGTAAAGATTAAAATTACGTAAATTAATTATTAATTCACTTATTTTTTTGTGATCAGAAAGTCACAAATTCAAATCACGAAAACAATTTCTTTATAAAAATAAAAAAATTAGGTTGCGTACATCAATAACTCTCCTTCGACCCTCGCAAAGTAAGAGGCCCTACACAATGGGTCCGTTGATGATCACAATTATTAGTTCACTTAAATAAAATTAGATATCTTGTTTGGGGGAGTTGTGGAATCTAATGGAAATATTAAATAGTTTTGTATTAAAATGACATAATTTCTTTATTCATATAAACAATTAATGAGGGTGTATGATAGTGATTAAAGCCGTAATATAGAAACTTGATGTAAAACAAAATGAATTTACATCAAATTAAAATTATTTTAGAAAAATTTATACACTCGGGTAATTAATCTTCTAATTTTTATTTAATTGTTGTTTCATATTTTCACTCATTCTAGTTCGTTGACTAGAAATGTTGGGTGAATTATGATATTATATGTTATTATTAGTATGAAGGGTCACAGTAATATGTTATCCATGGGAATTATACTTCTCTTCAGATCTTGCCATCGAAGAGGAGTAGTCCATCCTCAAATTCATTTCGATTTTGCAATTGAAGGCTAGTATAACAATCTACTTAATGACACTATTTATAATTTAATAAAAATACTTTTAGTTTTTTGCTTATATTTTTCAATAACAAAGTTCAACGTTATTGTAGTTCCAAACTCAGAGACCTGAATTCACCTTAAGTCAACACTCCGAAAATTCCAGCAAAGTCCCCTTCAGCATAACATTGATCAAGAGGAGTGCTCTTCAAAAGCCATAGAACTTCAAAAATGCATATGCTTCATGGAGCCGTGATGATGCCATTGATTAAAGATAACATTGACGCCAATCTTGCAAACTTACCGCACAGCTTGTAAAATTAACAGTACTTATACCATCCTTTCGGAGTAATACTCTCCTATAATTTATGAGAGGAGAGTGATGCCAGTCCTGTCCCATCTGGAGGTTGACTAACAAGTATTCCTCCAGCTAAAAGGCCAATCTGCGTCTTATATTTTTTTTCTTATTTGGTAGCTCAATACTTGTGAAGTAAAATGGGCAGCCAGGTTGTGAATAAAGAATGAGAGGTGATGCTCATCATCCACTTTGTTTCAAGTGAAGCAAATTTCGTTGTTGACGCATTTTATTGTTAAAGATGTAAATACATAAAATGGCGTCTACTAAAACGAAATTCGAGATTAGTAGTAGTCCAAGCAACGCATATACTTTGAAACAGTACAAGCAGGCAAATAATTCTAACTCATCACCAGAACTTGACAACTAAATCGAAGTGAAAAGTCCATCCATCCTTTGGCGAAACTATTTCAAGCTAAGTTGACTTGACGATTGGTTTTCCATATCCAAGGCTAGTCCCATGTTCTCCTCATCTAGCCTTCTATGTCGCCTTGTCCTTTCCACAGCACCTTAATCATCACAAAAATGATAACATCAAGTCAAATTCAAAAGAAAGAAAACTAAAATTCAAACTGATATAAAGGTTCTTGGTTACATCCTTATGTAGGTCAAAGGATCATACAAGTCAATTTTTATTTCCCTTGGTTAATCTTATCCACTATGTCTACCTCTGACATTCAATTGCTGAAATCTTGGTACTTTGTAAGGCAGACTTAGCATATAGAACCATCTACATCTAATTAATCCATGCAAGAGAGAAAATGGACCAGAAGATTAGGCGCCACCGATTCTATACGCCTAAAACTTCTCGTACATAAAATAACAGATGAGACAACAATGCTATGCAAATATATGAAAAAAAAAAACCTTTTATATCTCTTCTTTGAACCGCAGGGACATGGTGCATTTCTGCTAATTTGTCCACTCTTAGCCAAGTTTGACCTTGCAAGATCCAAAGGTGTTGACCCCATCAGCTTTTGGACCTAGAAAACGAAAGGCGCATACAAGAGTTCATGTTCCTCACAACTCAACTTGAATAAAAGGTTTTAAAAAGTACTAGTATTTTGTATAGATGTAATGTAATTTCTAGAGTGAAAAAGGAATCAAGTAATCAGTTATAAAATTATTGACACTAGTGTGCATAAAGAGAAGAAATAATAAAATAGATAGGATTAAATTATTTGGATCAAGAAGACCTAAGCTATTCCAGATTGCCACAGTCATACCACTTACGCACATATAAAATGCCAAGGATAATACAAGTACCTCAGCTATGCTCTTTGGCATTGGTTTCCCCTCTTCTTTTAATTGCTGTAGCTTCTTTTGTGCTTCTTTAGCCCAGGTAAACTTTGAAAGAGCATTTTCAACATCCGCTATTGTGCAATTACAGTGTTGTGCTGCTTCTTGTTTTTGGCTGGTTTGGAGATTCTACAAACCAACAAATCTATAATCTCAATCAGTGACACTTGATGCAGATCAAAATTTAGCAACCAAAACATGGCATACAAATGCTAGGTGATTTTTCTTTGACTCTAATGTGTTATTGATGATCACCAATGCTTAAACCACTGTCAATTTACAGAACAACGCACACTAGAATATTAAGAATTTTCAATAAAAGTAACATTTGAGGATTTCTTCGTTTACATATTACTGCATAAACTACCATTAATATTCAAGCAAACAATCAGAAACACTTGAGCCTAGAATATCATTTAGACGCCTATGCATCCAGTTAACAGGTCCTAAGTGTTGAATATAAACAAAATCCAAAACATACGGAAGGACTAACCTACCTCTCCAGCAGGATCCAATTTGCTAAGATAGAGAATTATTGATTCCATCTTCCCAAAAGCATCTGCAAACGTTGCTTCACTGCTTCGACCAACAATGTAATTCTTGAATGTTCCAACTTTCCTAGCCTTCTTCAACTCATCAGCAAAATCTAGAACAAAATGTTGCAATCACAACAATATTTCCCACATTAACACGCATCCAAGTTCCACAAACAAGAAAATTTGTCTATCAAATTCCAACCTCCAATTTAAGCCTATAGCTCATTTCCCACCCACGGAAACATTAAAGAATCAGCCTTTTAAACCCAAAATTGAAAGCACCATATCATAAAAGCCACCAAGTAATGAGCTTTACATAACGCTTACGAAGAAGTGTGAACGATTCAGAACCGGCTTTGAAGTCCTCCTTTTTCTTGCCGGTAAAAACTCCTTTGATGGAGTCCATCCACGAGCCCAACGACGTCGTAGAAGAGATCAACCGGTGCTGACATACAGATTGGCGTATGCTGGAATACTGATATTGAGAAGAATGGAACAAGAATGATTTGAAGGGTTTAAGTTTTCCCTTCTTGGAGATGGAGACTAGGGTTTTAGGAGAAAGCATTTGTTTTGGAATCCACAATTTATTCTTCTCCCACAAATCACAATACAGTGCTTAATCTAGGCTTTAGCGGCAGGGGGGCCAGTGCAGATGGTTGACACTCGTCGCCGACGTCGTTTCTCAAGCTTTTTGGAAATTCGTGAAATTTGGACTATATTTAAAATCCCAAAATTCTAATTTTGTAATAGTAACTAGAATTATTAAAAATATTTATTAAATACTTAAATTTTTAATGTATTTAATAAAATAGCTAATGTCAACCAAACATAAATATAAATATTTAAAAACTTAATCAAATATAATTTCTATTATTTATTCCAAATTGCCTCCACTCTTAAGTTTAATGAAAGTTTTGGCCAATTGATGTATTGTATTAATAAACTCGAATTTATATTCCTACTTTGCATATGATTTTTAATTAAATGATATTTAATTACAAATAGAACTAATATTATTGTACCTAATTACTATCCCTGGCATAGTTTCTAAGTTGTTCTCTAAATTATAGAATTGGTGTATAACAACTATTGATCACTATATGTTTAGCTTTCACAATTGATAAGGCAACTGAATTTTGTGTTTTATTAAGTCATAAGACTAATTTATTTTTTAGGAATTAACAAATACTATATTTGCTCATTTTGTCTAAAAGACAATTGACATAATCTACATCTTAATAACTAATCAAAGTTAAAGAAGGTATGTTTAAGATACCAAAGTTCTAAAGAAATGGTACCACAAATATTTAAATATGTACTTAACTACAAAAAGATGAGATTTCCTATGATTTGATTAAACATAATATCAGGTCTACTTGTATTAAAATTGTTGAGATCCGTTTTCAGACCCCAACTATCCAGAATATCATAAAATGTGAGCTTATTATCCTGTAGGATTATTTCAAAGAACCCTTATTCGTCAACTATTTGAAATCATATAACGTTGGCGTAATCCAATGAAAAACACCTTAATTATTATTAATTCATCTTCATGCTTTTATACCATAACATATCTTATTTATATGTAACCACAATTCCTATTCAAAAATTCATCATCTCTAATCAATAGTTTTTTTAAGTATACCTTATTTCAACTCAATCTTATCCATACACAAATTCATATGTCCACTCAAATTCATCCATACATAATTCATAATTCATTAACATCAAAAGATAAGAGTTTTCACAA
>JANZXR010000003.1:26550896-26565333 GCA_027575705.1 Erythroxylum echinodendron
ATGGAGCTAGCACTTCATGCTTAACCCTCTCTGTAAAAGTTACAGAGTTCTCTCAACCTATTCTGTGGATACTGTTAAAGGCCGGACACTTGTGTGGCTACAGCGATTGAGACGGATCGGTTTCGGAAACGGATCGAGGGATGCATCAAGATAAAGATCAAGCTTCGAAATAAGGTACGAATTAAATTGCCCTTTATTATGATTCGTGTTAATCATTTTATAGAATTAAATAGATCTTAGTTTTTGGGAAATCAAAAGTCACGAAAAAGTTTCGTGATTATTCCGCTGAGGTCGGATTAGATCCGGATCCGATTTCCCAACAAGGGGCATTAGTTTCCTCTTGCGTCACATTTCTCCATTCAACAAATTGCTTATCTTGGTGAAAGGTTATGGATTCGGTTTGAAGAGAAGATTGAATGGAAGATTTATTAACGATCGTATTTGCTTTTCATCTGGCCATAGTTATTTGTCGTACTATCAAATGATGAGTGGCCGGTGGTGTAGGGTTTGTTAATGATGCGTCATATTTTGAAAAATCATCAACGATGCTACTGCTAGGTAACTCATGGTCATTAGATAAAAGGTGACATGATAGCATTAGAGGTGAGATTGATTTACTTTGATTAGTATTGGAAGTTGATTGTTCGAATAATGATGAGGAAAATAAAGATGAGCTAGTGTGATCGTTTAAGGATGTGGATAGTTTAAGATTGGAAGGTAAGTGTTGGAGGATTTTTAGCTGAAACAGATTGAAGTAGGAAACTCAAATTATAAGCAAATAATTGTCTTGAAGGGGTGTACATTTGTTAAACGACGAGCCGCAGAGGAATTGAATTCTTGAACTAATGATGATCACATGAATATATGAAAAGAGGCTCGACTAAATATTCGTGTCTCTAGCCAAATAAATTCTTCTTATGTTAACGTCTACACACCTATAAGCACAATGGTTAGGACTATTTCCTAAATAGACACATGGCTTTATCTTAAAACTTAACTTCTGAAAGTCATATGGATGTGGTAGATGAGAAATTGCATAACCAAAAAGTTTGAGGTCTAAATAATTGAGATTTTTAACATAAAGTAAAGAAAATGATTATATATTTTTAATAATACCAGAATGTAAATCATTGATTAATAAAAAACTCATTTCAAATGCATAATTCGGAAAACTTAAAGGCAATTTAGTATATAAATGAGATGTGTAAACTAAAAATCGAAGAAGTAGAAAAATGGAATCGACTTCACTTTTAATTTATAGAAAATAAATCGAAGTGAACCCACCCTCCTGAAGTCATTAATGAACTATAAAATATGCCTAAGACTTCACAATATAGGAATAGGACCTATACATCATAGCGTATAATATTAAGAGGAGGTTGATTTTTGTGCTTAACTAATTTTAGAGGAAGCCTAATTAATTTCTTTTATTTATACTAAACATACATTACTTTAAACATGATTTTTCATAGCATATTATTTGAGTTTTCGACAATTATTGAGGATTTTATACTAAAAACGAGACACTTTATTTTAGGATTTTTTTCCTACCTCTTTAAGAAAAATGAGAAAATTTAAAGAAGATTCGAACCAATTTGGAGCAACTTTGGAAAAAATAAAGGATCATAAAATACAGCATTTACAAGTCACTATTTTAGGGTCATACCTAAGGTGTTGATTCTATCTCTCCTTCCCCACTCTCCACACTCTGGTTCTCTACCTTTCATTAAGAAACACAAACCATACATATCCCCATATAGGCCACGTGTTGGTAGTATTATTTTATGAGAAAAGTTACAGAATGCAACAAAGATAATATGACTTGTATATAGTCTCATGTTAGAGATGTGTTCCTCGTTAAAAAAATTAATGTTCAAAATTTTTTAGGAGGAGGTAAGAGGAATAGAGCTTTTTAAGAGGTTAAAGGAGAATTTGGAAGGAATAAAAAGTCAGTTGGAAGCCATTCTATAATAGCTGTTAATCAAGAACAAGTCAATCTTAGAAGAAGAAGCAAGAATTCAATAAGATTCACTAAAGATTCAAGATGTAAGATTCACCTAATGATTTCTTATTCTTGTTGTTTTGTCTTATCTTTATGTCATTATTTCTTGTTTAGTTATAAACTATTTAAGATATTGATTTAGCTGGGATGGACCTTAAGATTCGATGTGTTGAATTGATGGATCTTTCGATGTCATGAATTTCTAATTTTTTTTAAATTTATGCATATTTTTATAATTGATTGAATTGAAAGAATGAGAGTTGAAGACTCAATTATTTGATTTATGCATTGAGACTTGAAAGATAAAATGTATAGTTTGATCACATTATAGATAAAGAAGGTGGGTTAAGTATGAGTTACTTGAGAGAAAACATAAAGATCTTCGTAGGTTCAAATACAAACTATCATGAGAATTCTTAAAATGAATTAATGCATTATTAAGTTTTCTTGACTAGAAAAATATTTTAGTCGATTCAATCTAAGGATAGTAATTATATATCTCGAGCGAGAATATGATTGTAACTTAAGAATTCTTACTAGTCCAAGAAACTAGAACTGTTAATTAAATTAAAGTGAAGTTGAATCTAGCAAAATCTTAAGAAGCACTTTACCTAAATATAATTTATTAATAGATTGCATTTTTCTCGATTACAAGTAATTTGAGTGTTTATTTTCTTTTGCTTTTTGTCCAATCATAATCAGTAGCCTTGACAATTAAGTTTTTAAATAATCAATATTTAACCCCTTTTCTTATGGTTTAATCCATACTTACTAGTACTAACTTTAGATGCACCATGCGCTTGTCAGAGAACACACACAATTAATATTTATTAGATTTTTAAACTTATTAGACTAAGCTTTTCGTTTGTTTTGTTTTAGTTTTATTATTATCTACTAAGTTTTTTTTTGTTTTTTCTCTTCGTAGTTCACTTCTTGTATGTGACAGTTCAATAATCCTAAGAAACTTGTTGAGCTAGACCCTAAGATTGAAAGAAGTTTGAAAATAAGAAGAAGAATCTGAAAGAGAATAAAAGCTAAGAAACCAAAAAATGGATGTAGAGAATACGAGGTCTTTCAAAAACTTTGTCATATCCAATGTATAAGGCATCAAATTAGGCATTGTAATGTACAACATCAGAGTTAACAACTTCAACTTAAGTCTCTCCCTTTTTTCTATAGTGAAGTAAAATTAGTTTACATAACTCCCTTCTAAAGATCCCAATTTGTATATGTCAATGTTTTTATAATACGAAAAACATTAAAGCTCAATTGTGTTTCTCTTGATGCCATTAAGTTTAGGTTATTTCACTTTTCACTTATTAATAAGGAAAGAGTGTGGTCGAAGTCCTTATACCATATGATATCAATTCTCCTAACTCTCCTAAGCATTCCTATCAAGTCCCTAAGCAAGACTACTTATATTAAGAACTAGATCTTTATCTTTGCTTAAAGAAAAGTGAGTCATTTTATTGATCTTGGGAGAAGTACAAGGAGCTATTGAGGTTATGCCTTCATCAAGATAAAGAGCTGGCCAATTGTCTAAATATTCTACAATAAAATGACCTACAACACAAAAACCTTGGTGGATGCTTTCCTTTTATGAATAAAAATATAGATGAAGATCATAATATTATTGAGGATATGGTTTATAATGGTAATAGACGAGTGAAAGACCATCCCAAAGAAGGTTCTAAGTAAGTTTGACCAAGATTCCCTAAATCTTCTTGCGAATAAGTTATCTATTTTGACTAAAAATTTTGATCATATGATTAGTTATAGATTGTCAATTAGGGAACTCATTTGTTAAGACCCTTCTATTGAATAGGTTAACTTTTTCAATAAGCCCAAAATAAGAATAACCCATTTTCTAATACCTATAACCTTGGTTAGAGAAGCCACCTTAATTTCTCCTATAGAAGTAAGTTCAATCATGCGCTTCAAAACAATAGGCAACCACCTAGTTTCCACTCAAGATCCTTTAATCCTCTCCTCTAAAGTCTAACCTAAAAAATGTCTTCATAACCTAGGATAAATAGAATGACTATTTCAAGAAGGCAATTAGGAAACTTTGTTCTAAAGTTGATTTACTGTCGACTCTTACCAAAATGTTAGAAGCTCAAATTTTCCAACAAGATAATGTTGTGTCTAATTTCTATTACTTTTAATTGCCTCATATCTTGATTTTTTTTTACAAATCCTTGTGTTTTGATCCAAATGTGAGATTAATTGAGTGAAAATAGTGTGAATATTGCGTTAATGTTAATAGGGTTATTTTGTGAATTTTGCATTATAAGACCATAGTCACCAAATTTTTGGATTAAATGTTATGCATGGTGGTGACTTGGTAAGTCACCATTATACAAGGTGGTGATTTTATGTCACCATTGTGTATGGATAATACACGGGGGTGACAAAGGAGCCACACCCGTTACTCTCTATGCACAGGTGTGCATAAGGATGTCACACCCATGACTCCCTATGCAAGCTTGTGAGAAGTTTTAACATTAATTCTGGGTTTAATACGTGGTAGCTCACAGCGTTAAGGCAAGCAACCCTAAACCTAAAGAGAGGGGAATAAAAGGAAGAGAGGATGGTGACTAAACAATCATTCATTCACTGTTTCATTGGTTCACACACACAGAGAACTTAGACAGAGGGAAGGCGCAAAGAGATAGAGAAGAAGAAGATAAACAAATGAGAGAAATAGAGAAAGAAAATAAAGTGATTCGGGACGAAGAGCAAGATAGCAAAGAGGTGGGAGCTTGGAAGAGGCTGAAAGCGAGAGTTGGAGCTAAATCCCATTAAACTTGAGCAAACATTCTTCTGGGGAAGAAGTTGAAGCAGAAGGCCAGAGCCAAAGCTGGAAGCTTGAGAGGGACTGGAGATCTGCACAATTCTTCATCCGATGATTTTTTTGCCTATTCTATTTCTCATTTGTTGCTTTGTTTCTTTCATTTTATTATCTGTTATTAACTTACTTATACTATTATTAGTTTAGCCAACTGTAATTTCTTTTTGATAATCCATTTGGTATTCACTATTTTATTTTTGCTTTAATACTTTTATTGGTAGTAACATGAGACTAAAGTGTTTAATGATGATGAATGTGGTAATATCTGTGATGGGTTAATCTCTTTTCTTAAGAATTAATGTAGCTATTTAATTGAATATGTATGATTGGGTTACGGATGTATTATCTTTTTTATTGCTATGGTTTCTGAACTGAATGGATGTAATAGAATGGCCAAACTTTGCGTCATTTTAGTGTTAAATGAAGATTCGAGAGATGACGTTTAATACAGACCATGAAACTATGGACACTTAGGCTAAGAACAAGGAATATATTAAGTAGTAATTGGTAGTTGGGTTTTCATTATGAATTTAGATAGTAACTTGTTGAATACGAAAGTTAGACTAGTTTATTGTTCGAATCGATTCAGAACCTAACTTTTATTTTTAATAAGACAACAATCCAATCATTTTCCCTTAATCATGTATATGAGATTAACTAGTGAAATTAATTCTAAAGAGTTTTCCACTTCGGTTAATCTTTTTGTATTTGCTCCCAATTTATTCTGTCTACTTTTCAATTTAATTTTGTAATTTTCCTTAAAAGCTTTCACTCAACAATTGAGATAGAATATTTAGGAATGCATTATTTTTTATTTTTAATTCAAACTTAATTTAAGTTGACCAATTTCCGCTATGTGGGAGATGACCCTAGGTTACTAACTACAACTATCTTCTATACTTGTAAGTAGGATAGCCTAGGTCTTTTTAGAACTTTTTAGGCATAACAAGTTTTTGGCACCGTTGTTAAGGAGGTGTTTAGTGATTTGAAATTGAATTAATTTTGATTGTTTTTATTTTCTAAAGTGATTTTGATTATTTTGTCGATTGTTTTATCTGTTTATGCATACATTTTGTCGTGTTATTTCGTTAAGTTGTTTTATTAATTTTCTTATTAATTCACTATTGTTTTTATTTGGTTTATGTGAGAAGGAGGTCCCTGGAAGGTGAACGTGCTCCTATTATTTACAACGTACATCAGATAAGAGGACTTCCAAGGGACTTTGAAGACAATTTGAAGGGATTCAAACTAGAAGGTCAAAAGATGGGTGAAAGGTAGCCAGTAATGAAGGTGTATTTCAGAACGATAATCGATATTGCCACTTCATGCATACAATTGGGGGAGGTAACTAGGAACTATGAATTGAAGAGTATCCACTACAACATGCTGCCATTATTCTATAGGGTTCCTAATGAAGTCCCTTCAAACATCATTTGGGAATTTTATACCACTCTCTAGACGTTCCCGTTGGATGGATTAAATGAAGATCAACTTAGGATGAGGTGTTTCCCATGCATATTGAAGGATCGGGCTAAGGTATGGCTAATGACCCTTCCACCCAATTCATTGACTACATGGGAAGAGGTGTACAACAAGTTCATGGGAAATTTTATTTCCACCAGAAGACTTCTGAGTTGTGTACAGAGATAGCTACCTTTACTTAGATGGAGGGAGAGCCATTCCATGAGGCATGGGAATGCTTCAAAATCCTGCTCATTTAGTGTCCACACCATCATTTTTCACTTCACATGCATAAACAACTCTTTTATGATGGATTGACACAATAATGTTAGTATATGGTGGACAATGTAGCAACAGGAGCTGTGGGAGAGAAGATGACCAAAGAAACATATTAGATCCTCGAAATGTTAGGGGCTAATTATCAACAAAAGAGCATAAGGGGAAGAAGAGTTGGAGTTTATAAAGTAAGCTCGAATTAAGAATTAGCTATGTAGTTAGCTAAGTTGACGAGGCATGTGAAGATGCTAGCTACAAGGCTACCCCAAACGTTCCAAATCAAGAGGTATGTTGTATATGTGGAACTTGTGGTCATGGATCTAACATTTTTTCATATTTGTGTAAGCCTTTTGTAGATGGTGAGAAACAAGTGAACTCACTCAACGGTTTTCAACCAAAGGAGCGAAATGTTCTATACTCAAACACATACAACCCTTGTTAGAGAAACCACCCAAAATTTTCATGGAAGACTAATAATCCACCAGTATAGCCCCAATAAGAATACCAAAATTTTCATAGGCCAAATTATTACCAAGGGCAATCCTTATTTCAAAACCCACCAAGTAAGCCTTCTTTGGAGGAAAGCCTGAATGCATTTATTTAGGTCACAACTCAAAATTAAGAGCCGAAAAACAAGAGGTTCGATTCTTTAGAGGCATCTATGAATAGGATTAAGACCCAAGTAGCGCAACTTGTGTCTCAATTGCACAACAATCAAAAAAGGAATTTTCCCAATCAACCTGAGTAAGCATAAGCAGTTACTATTATGAGAAGTGGTAGGGTAATCGATAAGCATGTTGAGATCCCTTGTAATCTTTCTAGTGTAGGTAATCAAGAGGAGGAGAGCCTCCCAATAAGAAAGCAAGCATAATGGAGGAAGCAATAGGCACAACAACTCTTCAAGTTAGTTTCAAAAAGATGAAAAAATAGAGCATGTAACTGACTGCAATGAAGTATCAAGATGGCATAAAGTGACTAATCCTTATAAACCACCTATCCCATATCCGAGCTACCTTAAGGAAATGAAACAAGATAAGCAATATTCTGATCTTTATAATATGTTTTCCAAAGTTACTATTAACCTGAATTTGTTAGGTGTGATAAAAAAATTCCACTTTATGTGAAGTTCTTCAAGGAACTAAGCACCACGAAATGGAAGTTCGAGCTAAATGAGCAGGTGATAGTTTCAGAGGTTGCAAGTGAGGTGCTATAGCAACATTACCCTAAAATTAAAGGATCTAGGGGGTTTTCTTATGCAAGTATCAATGGGTAATGGTGATGAGGTTAAAGGTATGCTTGACCTTGGGGTAAGTATAAACCTGATGCCTCAATCTATTTATGAGAAACCGAAACTAGGACAATTAAGGCCAACCAATATGTGCCTACAATTAGCTGATAGGTCAATCTGTTATCTGAAAGAATGATAGAAGATATGTTGGTGAAGGTTGGCAGATTGATTATTCTTGTGGACTTTGTGGTCTTAGACGTGAGGGAGGTTAAATAGTAAGGGAAGGACAATGCTATACTCTTAGGAAGGCCTTTCATGGCCATTACTAATACCTTAACTGATGTGAAGAACAGAAAGCTAAGCATGACTATTTTAGGAGAAATAGTAGAATTCTTAATCTTTAATATTGAACCTGTTCCTACAACTACTGTTTATGAAGAATGTTCTCGTGTTGATTAGTTTAATCTTGTAGACTTTGATTTTATGTTGCAGTAAGAAGAAGAAAAGAAGTTGAGTTTGGTGAGGGAGAATGATAAGTGTTGTCAATTGTTGGATGATATAACTACGAAAGAGGTTGGAAAATTTTTAGAGAAGAAGTCCCGTGAAGAGAAGGCAACAAGGGAATTGATCACTTTGGAAATACATTAAAGACATTAATATGCACCTTGAGTGTAATGGCTGAGGTGTCCAATTAAAAGACATTAAAGAAGCACTAAGATGGAAGCAACCTGTACAATTTCTGTTTTGTCATTCAATTTAGTTGTTTGTTATTTCTTTTAGTAAAACTCGACTTAATCTATTTGCTTTGTGTGCACAAGCCTTGTTTTCAATCTCTTCTACTTTTCTTCCCTGCAATTGTCTCCATTCCTAAATTTCAAATGCCATGCTTTTGCCATGCTTAACACTGTATTGACGCAGCTACCATCATACTTTCGTATAGTATTTCTTACCTTATTCTTTTTATTGTCTGTACTACATGCAGTTTAATTCCTTTTAGTCTTTAATGTTTGTCCTCATTCATGTTACTTTTTTGTTTTATCCTAAACTCCTCTTTTACTTTTTTATGTCACATTAGGGATAATGTGATGTTTAAGTGTGGGGGGAGAATTAATTGTGTATTGTGTGTTTTTTCCCATTTATTATTTATAGATGGATGATCATTAAATGAACTCAATCAAGACTAAAAACTCATAATATGAGTGAATGAGTATGCTTGCATGCTTGGACTGATTAACTTGGATTTCAGTTAAAAGGACGTTAGCTTGTTGTGATAGATGAATGCCATTTTTCATTTGGTAAGAATTTGAGCCTTTTTGAATTATTAAACACCAATTTCAAGTATTCTTTGTTGAGAGTGATCTTTCATGATTAAAGAACTTGAGAACTTACTTGCAGATATTAGTTGAGATCACATAACCTTATACAAACTTTGAAATGATGAAGGCAATTAGGATTTACCCTATTAGCTTAAAAAGCCACCATAATGTGACCCTCAGTGAGTCCTCTTAAGCTTAAATGAATTCATTTCTTTCTTTAAACCTAAAATATGAGCCTTAACCTTAATTGTTTATCCGCTTCATAACACCTACCATAAGGGCAAGTTGAGCATTTGAAAAGGTATAAACAGGTTTAGGGAGTAAGTGTGGGGGAATCATAACTTATAGTTGGCTTTTGAGTTAGGGTGGGTATAGTTGTAGGAATTTTCTCTCCTTTATATTTTCTTCCCGTAATTTCCTTGTTTAAATGAAGAAATAAATAAAAAAGAGAAAAAAGAATGGAAAAGAAAAAATGAATTGAAAAGAAACAAAGGAAAGAGAAGATGACGAGAAAATGAAAGAAGAGGAGAGACGTAAAAATAGGGAGTGTTAACTTTATTACGTAAGAGGAAATAATTGAGCACTTTATTTGTCATTTTTCTAAATTACATTGAATGCTCAATCAGTTCTGTGGTTTTAAACTACAATTTTTCTTTTTTCCTACCTTTAGGCCGACCCCGTTACAACCTAAATAAAGACCTTCAGATTGATGTTTGTGTTTGATATAAGTGGTGGAGATTGGATTCCTAAGTAAGCCTATGGTAGATACGTTACATAAAATGAATGATGAGTGAATATTTACTACCTTTGAATACTTGAGAGGATGAAGAGTGGAGTCAGTGTCTATCACACTTGTTGATGCTTTTTTGAATTGAAGTGCTTGTTAATTTTGGCTAAATATGCGAAGAATTGCTTGTTCATAGAGTATTACAAGTTTTAAGCTCTTTGATTGTGTTTATTGGAATGATCGTTGATATCTTTGGCTATTATTTGGGAAAATTGTTGCCTTTTTTGTTTTTTCTTCTATAGTCTAGTGTTCTTTATTATGCTTGAGGATAAGCATAGCTTAGGTATGGGGGAATTTGTTGTGTCTAATTTCTATTACTTTTAATTTCCTTCATATCTTGATTTTGGTTATAAATCCTTGTGTTTTAATCTAAATGTGAGATTAATTGAGTGAAAATGGTGTGAATGTTGCATGAATGCTAATTGGTTTATTTTGTGAATTTTTCATTAAAAGAGCAAAGTCACCTAATTTTTGGATTAAATGTTATGTATGATAAGTCACCATCGTGAAATGTGGTTATTTTATGTCACCACCTTGCATGGTTAAGGAACGGGGGTGACAAGGGAGTCACACCTATGACTCCCAATGGTGTGACCCCCTATGCACGCCTGTGAGAAGTTTTAACATTAATTTTGGGTTTAATATATGACAACTCACGAAGTTAAAGCACATAACCCTAAACCTAAAGAGAGGGAATAAAAGGAAGAGAGGATGGTGGCTAAAGGATCATTCATTCACTGTTCCATTGGTTCACACACGTAGAGACTCAGATAGAGGGGAGGCACCAAGAGATAGAGAAGAAGAAGATAAACAGAAGATAGAAGCAGAGAAAGAAAACAAAGTGAGTAAGGATGAAGAGAAAGACAATAGATAGGTGGAAACTTGGGAGAGGCCAAAGGTATAAGATCCCATATCGGTTGAAGAGGAGTACGCCTTATAAGGGTATGGATACCTCTACCTCAAAGGCACGTTTTCTAGAGTAAGTGTGTGGGAAGAGCAAAAATGTGAAGGCTTAGCTGGGCCAAGGCCTAAAGCAAACAATATCTATGAGTGAGTGGTCCAGGCTATTACAAATGGTATCAAAGCCAATACTTGAATCGGTATGTCAGCGCGGACGCTGGGCCTCCAAAGGGGTGGATTGTTAGATTCCCATATCAATTGGAGAGGGGAACGAAGTAGGCCTTATAAGGTTATGGAAACCCCTCCCTCATAGATATGTTTTCCTAAGGAAAGAGCAAAACCGTGAGGGCTTGGCTGGGCTAAGGCCCAAAGTGGACAATATCTATGAACGGGTGGTTCATACTATTACAAAAGGTGAGAAATAGAGCTGAATCCCATTCAACTTGAGCAATCATTCATTTGTAGAAGAAGATGAAGCAGAAGGCGAGAGCCAAAGCTAGAAGCTTTAGAGGGATTGGATATCTCCATAGCTCTTCATCCAATGATTTTTTTGCCTATTCTATTTCTCATTTTTTGCTTTGTTTCTTTCATTTTACTATCTGTTATTAACTAACTTATACTCTTATTAGTTTAGCCAACTATTTTTTGTTTCTTTTGATAATCCATTCGGTATTCAAAGTTTTATTATTGCTTTAATACTTTTATTGGCAGTAACATATGATTAAAGTGTTTAATGATGATAAATATGGTGATATCCGTGATGGGCTGATCTCTTTTCTTGAGAATTAATGTAGCTATTTAGTTCAATATGCATGATTGGGTTACAGATATGTTGTCTTATTTATTACTACAGTTTCTAAGCTGAATGGATGTAACAAAATGGCCAAACTTTACATCATTTTAGTGTTAAATGAAGACTCGAGAGATGAAGTTTAATATGGATGCTGAATCTATGAATGCTTAGGTTAAGAACTAGAAATATATTAACTTAAGTGGTAATTGGTAGTAGGGTTTTCATTATTAATTCGGATAGTAACTTGTTGAATACGAAAGTTAGACTAGTTCATTATTTGAATTGATTTAGAACCTAAATATTAATTTTTGTAAGACAACAATCTAATCATTTTCCTTAATCATGCATAGGAGATTAAATTAGTAAAATTAATTCTCAAGAGTTTTTCTAACTTCAATTAATCTTTTTTTTTGTTTCCAATTGATTCCGTGTACTTTTCAATTTAATTTTGTAATTTTCCTTAAAAGATTTCACTCAACAACTGGGATAGAATGTTTACGAATGCATCAATTTTATTTTTATTTTCAATTTAAACTTAATTTAGGTTGACTAATTTCAACTCCGTGGGAGAGGACCCTGGGTTACCAACTACAACTATCTAATATACTTGCGAGTAAGATAACCTAGGTCTTTTTAGAACTTTTTAGGCACAACAAATAACAGCTCTATCAGACCATTGGTTAATTGCCTAAAAAACTTGAGAATCCTGAAGAACACATCAAATTTGTAATGCTAGGTATTAATCATTATTAAGGAGCCATAAATTGAGAAAACATGAGAGTGAGGAAAACAAAGGAGATGAGACATCCATTAATAAAAGGAAAACTGAGGGACAGAAAAGAGAAGAGAAATAGGAACTGATCGAGGTGATGAGTCTTAAAATTTATATCGCTCAATTATCGCAAGTGCACGGGTTGTGAGTTGTAGTATTTGAAGGGTTGATCCCACAAGAAGGGTAACTTAATCTAATCCTAGGTTATCTAATGCTTAGAAATTAATAAAATGAAATTAAAAATGAAAAAAGAATATAAACACAAAATTTTGATTGCAAGAATTCAACTTAAGAATTTAACACAAAACAAGAATTAAAATTGAGTAACAAAAAAGGTGGCAATGGAAATTAATTAAGAGATATTACCAAGTTATGGCTATGTTTAGATCTACAATGCGGTGGGAATAGGTACTTATCTACTGCAGTTTCCAATTGTAGTCACATGTTTGGATCTACGGGAAAACAAATGAAGATTGGAGGAAAGTGTGATGCCACCGTAGAAATCGATAAGTAGAAATAGGGTTGCTGTAAGAAAGTGCTTCTGCGGTAGAAATTCTACTTCCACTAATAACCTTCTAATAATTATTATTTTCTATTACATCCTCAACTAATAATTATTATTTTCTTTAGACTATTATTTTGAATGGATTATTGCTTTATGATAATTGCAGCACACCAATAATATACTTTTTATGAAATATTTTATTTACAAAATTTATTTTATTTGTATTTTTCCTTTTTTAATTTAATATTTTATTATTTATAATTTTAAATTTATATGATTAATAATATATTTTTAATTATTCATATGAAAATTAATAGTTTATTAAATCAATGGAATTTTTAGTCATTTTATCTATTTTCAGTAACCGCAACTGCACTTGCCAAACACCTATTTTCACGTTTCAGCAGTTACTAAAATATCAATCCCAAATGCATAAGTACTTATTAAGAATAAGTACTTATCATTTCAGTAGGTTAATTTCAACAAGTTATCAACCTCTACCATTCCCCCAAACCAAGCCTACGAGAGAGGGGATTCTACCTATCGTTAATACTAACCTAGCCAATTATTTGTTATTAGGGTGTCGATTTTAGACTATCGTAGGGAGAATTACTCTCTCTCAAGCTATAATCTCACTTCCTAAATTATTAACCATAATTAAATTATGGAATTTGCATAATTAAAATTAGATTGAAAGCTCTCGACTAAAATATTGGTCGCACACGGGATCTCTCTCCGTATAAAAATTGATATGATTAACTACATGGTCCATTGGATCACCTAACTCTCGTTAACCCAATCCAATCATTTTTATCTAGCTGACCCTCTCAGTTTGTTACTGAAATATGCAAAATTTGACGTTAATCACAACACCCAATCAGTAAAACACAAAATTACTATATTGACATTAAATTAAAGTAAAATCCTGAAGGAAGAGTTAGAAAATCATCAACAATCCAAAACCCATCATCATATAATCCATTTCAATCATATACATCAAATGAACAAAAATGAAATAGCAAGGAAATAAAACTTCGATCGAACAATTCAGGAAGGCAATAGTGTTGGGACCCACTTCTTCTTCTTCCTCCTCTTCTTTTTTCTCTCTCTTTCCTCTATCTCTTGAACTTTCCAAAAGTTCTAGAATGTAGAAGCTTCACTAGGGTTACATCATTAGCTCTTATATATTACGTCATTAATCTCCACTAGGGTTACATTATTAAGTCTTTTCTGGGTCTAAAAGCCCTCGAAAACTCAACTGTGAATGTTGTCCAGGTATTTGTCGTGCAGCCCACTATTGTGGCACTTAGTGACAAGATCATATTTGGGAGTCTTTTATTTCTATCACAATTATGGCCCATAATGCCATGATCGTGACATATTCCCCACAATCGTGGCTCCTTGCTCTTCCTTTTGTCACGATCGTGACATATTTTCCATGATCATATGTAGCACCCCACTCCCGCCGAACCCGAACCCGATATCGATCGTGATACCCGAATCTGTGCCCCGCGAGGGTGGCGTGTCACATCACTTAACACATCTC
>JANZXR010000003.1:26587151-26598520 GCA_027575705.1 Erythroxylum echinodendron
AAAACACTCCTGCATCTTTCAACTGATCAAATAAGTCTTCAATCCTTGGCAATGGATACTTATTCTTCACTATGACTTTATTCAATTTCCTGTAATCGATGCACATCCGTAGTGTGCCATCCTTCTTCTTAACAAACAACACCGGTGCTCCCCACAGTGTCACACTGGGTCTAATAAACCCCTTATCCAGAAGTTCATGTAATTGCACCTTCAACTCCTTTAACTCAGTAGGATCCATTCTGTACGGTGCTCTGGATATAGCAGCAGTGCCAAGTATAACTTTAATAGATAACTCCACGTCTCTTTCAGGAGGGAGTCCAGGTAATTCCTCAGGAAATACATCTAAAAATTCATTCACTACAGGAATGTCAAGTAGTTTATCCTTACTACCCTCCTTCTGGTAATCAAACACAAAAGCTAGAAAAGCTTTACATCCCTTCCTGAGGAGCTTTCTAGCTTGCATAGTGGATACCACATTAGCTAAGGAACTAGTGCGGATGCCATACAACACTATCTCGGACTGATTGGGTCTCTTAAACATAACTGCCTTAGCATTACAGTCAATTACTACTCGATGCTTAGATAACCAATCCATATCCAGAATCAAACCAAATTTATGAAAAGGTAATCTGATTAGATCTGCTACGTAATTATTTCCTTGGATCATAATAGGACAGTTCCTATACACCTAATTAACCTACACACTACTACCCAGAGGACTGATCACAAGCATGTCATTCTCTAACTGATCTGTAGGCACCTCCATATCAAACATTTCTCCAACACAGATATACAAATGAGTAGATCTAGGGTCAATCAATACATACATTTCAGAATTAAAGAGAGAAACAATACCAGTAATGACATTCGTTGCATCCTGATCCTCATGAGTTTTCAGTACATAAGCTCGAGCTGAAGTAATAGGTACAGCTGGTCAATATACTATTTTTGATTGATTATTTCGATTCAGTCTATGCTGTCTAGATCCTCCTCGACCTTTACCACTTCCTCTATTCCTAGCAGACGCATGAAAGACCTCTCAACTGGTTTGTGATGTCTGAGCCTGGTTAAAAGGGCAACTGGCTATCTTGTGCTCAGTACTACCACAGCGAAAACAGGCTGTTGTAGCCCTTCTGCAAACACCCCAATGATGTATAGAACAATCAGGGCACTTCGGGGGTTCAAAACCTTAGCCTTCAAACTACCCCCTACCAGAAATAGCCGAAGAGGGAAAGTTTTGTTGCCTTCCTCGCGTCACAGAAGTACTACCTTCCTGACTCCTTTTCCTCAAGGACTAGCCTCCTCTACTAAGACCCCTTCTTTGACTCCTTTCTCTCCTAACCATCTCCTGTCTCACAATTTTCATTGTAGCCTATACCAGCTGATGGTGCGTCACTTGCTGCAACAGAGTAACTGCTGCTAGATGTTCCTTGATTGAATCATGCAATCCATCCTCAAACTAGTGACATCGGAACTCCTCAGTAAGCAGAGATTTTGGGGCATACTTACTGAGTTGGTTGAACTCCCGATCATACTCAGCAACTGATAAGCTTGTTTGATTCAAGTTCAAAAATTACTTCCATTTATCCTTTCTAAAAGCCTTTGTCACATACTTAGCTTTAAATTCTTAGGAAAAGAAATTCCAAGTCAGAGGTACCAGCAGCTGAGAACTCCTCAAAACGAACTTCCACCATTTATAAGCTACCCCTTATAGAAGGGAGACAACGCAGTGCACCATCTGCTCAGCTGGACAGAAAACTAATCTCATCCAGTACCCTCTTCACCTTCTCAATCTAGAACTTAGCCCTTTTAGATTCCTCCAGAGATGTCCCAGTAAATTCCTCAACTCCATACTTCCTTAATTAATCAATCGGAGCTTTAGGTGCTGTCATTCGATACAGCAACGTCATCATATCCTGGGATAGCTTAATCAAAGCCTCTCCCTCATATGGAGGAGGAGGTGGCATCCCAGCTTCACCTCGATTGTCCCCCTAGGGTCTAAGTATTTCAAGATGAATTTGCTCCGGCTGATTGCTATCAGCAACTTCGTCAATAGAGTTGCGAGATCCTTTCATTGTAAATTCTATAGACAAAACATGGGACACTGCATTAGGCCAAAACACAACTTTTACACTCAATAGAAGCAATAGTTAAGCACTGGTTAAACCAGAATCGCCTCAACCATGCTCTGATACCAAAAATTTTATGACACTCTAATACCCCTTAGGAGGATATTACGAGTGTCACATATACAAATAACACACTGAACACGAAGCATTTCGAAACATACAAAACACTTTACACATATATTACCAGAATCTCAACAAACATATATCCCATGTCAAAATTTCCAAAAGCAGCCTGAATTAAGGTTATTACAACCCATCAAAATAAAAATTCATGAGTTATAGACATCAGATACAAGTCCAAAAACAATCTCAAAATATATGTGAAGAAAACAATAATCAGGCTTCTTTGGCCATTGCGGTTGTCTTGTCCTAGTTCCTATATTCCTCTTTCAGAATCTACAGGGGCAAATCCACCGTGCTAAGCATATAGCTTAGTGAGTAATAACTAATATGTGGATAAACTGACAACTTATTATATTGAATCATGTAACAACATATACATGCATTAAACAATAAATTAGATATAATGCATTTCAGAACAAACTTTATAATTAACAAAATTGAACATCACAAGAGGGTATAAACCCTTCAGAATCGGAACACAATAAGGTTTAAGTCATAATCAAACATATGTAAGAATCACAAAACCAAATAACTGTTAATCCATTTACAGAAGTGGGTAATGGGACTTATACGAATAGAACGAACTCTCAACACCGAAATGTCAATAACAGAAGACACCAAAGTGTCACAGAAGCAGCTGTAGACCCTTCTAGGCATGCCTATTTACCCACAACTAGGACTTAACAGAATCAAAATAGAAATGTCTAAAATTCAATTCACATATTTACAGCTTTGCAAATCATTCAAGCATATCACATATTTACAGCTTTGCAAATCATTCAATGATCTAAACGAATAGCAACCAAAATAGTCAAAGCAAAACTAACAAAATTTGCCCTCTAAAATTATTTACAAAGATTACCATCTAAGATTACTTACAAATCTCCTTTATTTCTTATTGTCTCAACGTCCCGGCAATATCTGGAATTGGTCACTCGAAGGGTTCCTCTAAAATATTTAATACAAACATATATTATTATTGTGCACAATCATGAATTTAATTGTGCACATTCATGTATACTGAATATGTATGATGCATGTTTATGACAAATTTCGAGTTTCTTGTCCCTAATCTTGTTGTTGCATTCTCAATCATGCAAATACATACTCAAATCCTCATTCCAGATTTATTTCACAACAAACTTTCGGGTCCACATTGCTAAATTATTCTTGTCAAGTAATTCAGGTAATTCGGTAATACTTCCTTTTAGAAAGTTTTCACTTTTTTTCTTAAGTTTCCAATGATACCAAGTTTATCCAATTTGGTTTAGTATACTAAAAGTTATAATCAAAAGATTTCTGATTATTCTTAAACTTCAACAGAAATCTTACCTCAACTTCCAATCAAATTCTGAAATTCCGAGAGGCATAATTAGAGTTTAATCTCTTCATAAACTTTGTAGCTTATGCTTCTAATTTAATCCAAATTAAAAATCACTCCATTTGGATAACCACATAGAAAGTTATGTCTAAAATACCGAAGCATGTTCTGAGCTGGAAAGTTCACCGCGGCAAACTTTTCCAGAGATGAAAAGTTCGCATGACATCTCACAAGTTCACCACGACGAACCCCTGAGTTGGCCGTGGTGAACTTCATCCTTTAAGTTGACTGTGACGAACCAAGGAGGGTTGGCCACAACAAACTTTGACAAAAGCATACTTCATTTTCTAGATTTTCTCACTTCCATCTTATTCAATAGAATTCTTACCTCAACTTCCAATTATATTCTGAAATTCCTATAGGTAGAATTAGAATTTATACTCTTCATAAACTTTGTAGCCTTATGCTTCTATTTTAATCCAAATTAACAATCACTCCATTTGGATAACTACACAGAAAGTTATGCCCAAAATATCGAAGCATGTTTTGAGTTGGAAAGTTCACCATGGTGACCCTGAAAAGTTCGCATGACATCTTACAAGTTCGCCATGCAAACCCCTAAGTTGGCCGCGGTGAACTTCATCCTTCAAGTTGGCATGTGGCGAATCAAGGAGAGTTGGTTGTGGCAAACTTTGACAGAAGCATACTTCATTTTCCAGATTTCCTCACTTCTATCTTATTCCATTAAGACATATCATACTTAAACCAATTCTTCTACTTCCATTTCCGCTCATCACAACTCAAACAAATCAAATCTATATTCAAACACTAAAAATTGATGCATGCATTTGAAATCATTTTCAGCTTTCTCTCGCTACTGTAAAATTCTATCTTTCATCTGATGCTTTTCTTTTTACTATCCACCATACTTTCACTTCATTTAGCTCCTTTCTATACTAAGACCTCACTAAATCCTATAAATACTTTCTGCACAAACTTTATGCAATCTGTAATACAGTTTCACTGCTCAGTAATATCAACTCATCTCTCTCATCACTATCACTGAATTTGCTTTATGCATAACTCATGCATGTATTTATTCCCAACAGTATCACATCATCAAAATCATTCACAAAACTCAGAAACTTAAAACTTCAATTACTTGGTTCAACTCCAATTCCAGCTATGAATGTTCTTGGTGGATGAAGAAAACCAAGGATAACAGAATAAGCACTCTCAAGGAAATGAAATTTTGACTTTGAGGTAAGATTCAAAAGCCAATTTCTCAACATAATCAATTTGATGTTTTTGGGGAGGAAGAAAAACAACTCAATGAAGAACATGCAAGCTGTAGAAATACATGTACCTACGTGGGTTACTATTAATTTGACATTTGGTTCTATACATGTGAGACATTTATCCTTCATACATACTACCACATGTCTCCAACATGTCAAGCCATTTGTCACACAATAAATGATGCCACATGTCAATCTTTAATCAGTCTATAAGTCACACAAGGATTGGTCAAACTTTCAATATTTTTCTAAAATTTACCAAAAATTCCAAAATATTCGAAATATTACCAAAATCATCAAATAATATTTTATTCGTGTTAATAACTCAATTTTACTCGAAATGTCATAAATGCATGCACAAATATTGGTATGACTCCAAAAATGTATATGCACAAATAAGCAAAAACTCAATTATGCCAAGCATACCATGCATTGAAATTCCTTAATATTCTAACCCTTAATATGGGGCGTTACAATTCTTCCCTCCTTAAGAAATTTCATCCTCGAAATTTACCTGATCTAAATAGTTGTGGATACTGAGCTTTCATAGTTTCTTCCAGTTCCCATGTTGCTTCCTCAAATCCATGATGTTGCCAGAGCACTTTTACCAAAGACACTGACTTGTTCCTGAGTTGTTTAACTTCTCTAGCTAAGATAGAAACTAGTCCTTCTTCTTACGACAAATTATGGTTACACTTGAATTTCTTGCATAGGAATCTTATGTGTGTCATCCGCGATATCTTCTCAACATAGAAACATGAAACACATCATGCAATTTGGCCAATTCTCTAAGAAGAGCTAATTCATAAGCTACTGGTCCAACTCTCTTTAGAACCTCATAAGGACCAATATAATGTGGACTGAGCTTACCTTTCTTCCCAAACTAAAGTATGTGTTTCCGAGGTGATACTTTCAAAAATACCTTATCACCTACCTGATACTCAATATCTCTTCTTTCTAGGTCAGCATAGGATTTCTGCCGATCGTTGACAACTTTCAACCTTTGCTGAATAATCCGAATCTTTTCTTTAGTATCATTTGTAATTTCTAGCCTGATAATCTTGTTTTCACTCAACTCAATCCAACATATCGGAGTTCTACACTTCCTACCATACAACGCTTCATAAAGTGCCACGCCGATGCTTGTTTGATAACTGTTATTGTAAGCAAACTTCATCAAATTCAGATAATTATCTCAACTCTCATAAAAATCCAATACATAACCCCATAACATATCTTCTAATATCTGTATAACTCATTCAGATTGTCCATCTGTCAGGAGATGGAAAGCAGTACTAAACTTAACCTAAGTAATCAATGCTTTCTATAAAATTTTCTAGAATCTCGAAGTAAATCAAGGATCACGATCTGAAATGATAGACAATGGTACATCATGCATTCTTACTATCTCATTTTCATACAAATCTGCAAGCCTATCCAAAGAATTGTCAAGACGAACAAGCAGAAAATGAACATATTTGGTGCACTTATCTACAATTAACCATACAACATCATGCTTCCTTTGAGTGAGAGGAAGTCCAGTGACAAAATCCATGGTAATGTTATCCCAATTCCATTTAGGAATAGAAATAGGATGTAACAAACTAGATGGGACTTGATGCTCAGCTTTAAACTGCTGGCATGTCAGGCATTTTGTTACATAATCCATAGCATCTCGTTTCATACCTGACCACCAGTAATACTACTTTAAATCCTGATACATCTTGCCGGTGTATAGTAAATACTGTATTATGAGCCTCAAGCAACAACTTCTTCTTCAATTCATCATTAGCTGGCACATACAGCCGATCCTTATAATACAGTCCACAATCACCTTGCACAGAAAAATCAGTCTGTTTACCTTCCTGAGTAGCCAAGGTAAGTTATTGTAACTTATCATCATCTCTTTGAGCATCACAAATCTCCTGTCTCAAAGTAGACCTTACTTTCAATTGAGCCATCAAAGCTCCATCAGATCCCAGTTTCCATCCATTCTGCTTAAGTGATAATGCTGAGATGGTCTTCTGACTCAAGGCATCAGCTACAACATTTGCCTTACCCTGATAGTAGTCCACAATACAGTCATAGTCTTTAAATAATTCCAACCAACGTCATTGTATCATATTGAGTTCTTTTTGGGTAGGCAGATACTTCAGACTGCTATGATCTGTGAAAATTCTACACATTTAACTATACACGTAGTGTCGCCAAATTTTTAAGGCAAACACTATTGTTGCAAGTTCCAGATCATGTGTAGGGTAATTCTGTTCATAAGTCTTTAATCGCCTAGAGGCATAAGCAACTACCTTTCCTTCCTACATCAAAGCACAACCTAAACCAATTCCAGATGCATTAGTATACATAAAATACTCCTTACTAGAAGTAGGTTGAACTAATACAGGAGCTTCAGTAAGTATACTTTTCAACTGATCAAAGCTACTCTGACACCTATCAGACCATCCATACTTCACTCCCTTCCGTAACAGTTTAGTTAAAGGGGATGCTATCACCTAGAATCCCTTGACAAACCGATGGTAATAACAATCGCTTCTATCTTACTAGGATCAACTCTGATTCCTTCGAAAGAGACAACATACCCTAAAAATGATATCTCCCGAAGCCAGAAATCACACTTACTCAGCTTAGCATACAACTATCTTTCCCTTAGAGTCTGTAAGATAATCGAAGATGCTTGACATGATCCTGTTCGTTCCTAAAATAGACTAGGATATCATCAATAAACACCACAACAAACTGGTCCAAATAAGGCCTAAATACTTTATTCATCAGATCCATAAATACTGCTGGAGCATTAGTTAACCCGAATGGCATTACTAGGAATTCATAATGTCCATAACGAGTCCTAAATTTAGTCTTCCGTACATCCACATCCTTTACCCGAAGCTGATAATACCCTGGGCGTAGATCTATCTTTGAAAACACTCCTGCATCTTTCAACTGATCAAATAAGTCTTCAATCCTTAGCAATGGATACTTATTCTTCATAGTGACTCTATTCAATTGCCTGTAATCGATGCACATCCATAGTATGCCATCCTTCTTTTTAACAAACAACATCGGTGCTCCTTATGGTGACACACTGGGTCTAATAACCCCTTATCCAGAAGTTCTTGTAACTACACCTTCAACTCCTTTAACTCAGTAGGAGCCATTATGTACGGTTGTCTAGATATAGGAGTAGTGCCAGGTATAACTTCAATAGATAACTCCACGTCTCTTTCAGGAGGTAGTCTAGGTAATTACTCAGGAAATACATCTAAAAATTTATTGACTACAGGAATGTCAAGCAGTTATCCTTACTACCATCCTTCTAGGAATCAAGCACAAAAGCTAGATAAGCTTCACATCCCTTCTTGAGGAGCTTTCTAGCTTGCATAGCAGATACCACATTAGCTAAGGAAGTAGTGCGAATGCCATGCAACCCTATCTTGGACTGATCAGGTCTCTTAAACATAACTGTCTTAGCATTACAGTCAATTACTGCCCGATGCTTAGATAACCAATCTATACCCATAATCAAATCAAATTCATGAAAAGGTAATTTGATCAGATCTGCTACCTAATTATTTCCTTGGATCATAATAGGACAGTTCATGTACACCTGATTAACCGACACACTACTACCCAGAGGACTAGTCACATGCATGTCATACTCTAACTAATCTATAGGCACCTCCATATGAAACATTTATCCAACACAGATATCCAAATGAGTAGATCCAGGGTCAATCAATGCATGCATTTTAGAATTAAAGAGAGAAACAATACTAGCAATGACATCTAATGCATACTAATCCTTATGAGCTTTCAGTGCATACGCTCGAGCCGAAGTAGTAGGTACAACTGGTCGATCTACTGTTTCTGATTGATTACTCCGATTCAGTCCATTCTGCCCAGATCCTCCTCGACCTCTACCACTTCCTCTGTTCCCAACAGACGCATGAAAGACCTCTCAACTGGCTTGTGATGTTTAAGCCTTGTTGAGAGGGCAACTGGCTATCTTATGCTCAGTACTACCATAGAGAAAACAGGCTCCTGTAGCCCTTCTTCAAACACCCCAATGATGTACAGAATAATCAGGGCACTTTGGGGGTTCAAAATCTCAGTCTCTAGACGACCCCCTACCAGAAACAACCAAAGAGGGAAAGATTTGTTGCATTCCCCATGTCACAGATCTCAGAGTATTTTCCAATGTAGAAGTAGTACCTTCCCAACTCCTTTTTCCCCAAGGACTGGCCTCCTCTACTAAAACCCCTTATTTGACTCCTTTCTCTCCTAACCATCTCCTATCTCTCAATTTTCATTGCAGCCTGAACTAACTGATGGTACGTCACTTGCTGCAATAGAATAACTGCTGCTAGATGTTCCTTGATTGAATCAATCCATCCTCAAACTGGTGACATTCTAACTCCTCAGTAAGCATAGATTTAGGGACATACTTACTGAGTTGGTTGAACTCCTGATCATACTCAGTAACTGATAAGTTTCTTTGATTCAAGTTCAAAAATTGCTTCCATTTATCCTGTCTATAAGCCTCTGTCACATACTTAGCTTTAAATTCTTGGGCAAAGATATCCCAAGTCAGAGGTACCGGCAATTGAGGACTCCTCAAAATGAACTTCCACCATTTATAAGCTGCGCCCTACAGAAGGGAGACAACACAGTGCACCATCTGCTCAGCTGGATAGCTGATCTCATCCAGTACCCTCTTCACCTTCTCAATCCAAAACTTAGCCCTTTCAGATTCCTCCGGAGATGTCCTAGTAAATTCCTCAACTCTATACTTTCTCAACTGATCAATCGAACCCTTAGGTGCTATCATTCGATGCAGTAATGTCATTATATCCTAGGACAGCCTAATCAAAGCCTCTCTCTGAGCTGGAGGAGGAGGTGGCATCCCAGCTTCACCTTGATTGAGGGTCCAGATATTTCTGGAAGAGTTTGCTCTGGCTGATTGCTCTCAGTAACTTTGTCGACAGAGTCGCGAGATCCTTCCATTGTAAATTCTACAGACAAAACATAGGACATCCCATTAGGCCAAAACATTACTTGTACACTCAATAGAAGCAATAGTTAAGCACTAGTTAAACCAGAATCGTCTCAACCATGCTCTGATACCAAAAATTTTGTGACACTCTAATACCCCCTGGGAGTATATTGCGAGTGTCACATACTCACATAACACACTGAACACGAAGCATTTCGAATCATACAAAACACTTTATACATACATTACTAGTATCTCAACAAACATCTATTGCATGTCAAAATTTCCAAAAGCAGCCTAATTTAAGGTTATTACAACCCATCAAAATAAAAATTCATCAGTTATAGACATCAGATACAAGTCCAAAAACAATCTCAAAATATATGTGAACAAAATAAAAATCAGACTCTTTTGGCCATCGTGGTTGTCTTGTCCCAGTTCCTACATTCCTTTTTCAAAACCTATATAGGGCAAATCCACCATGCTAAACATATAGCTTAGTGAGTAATAACTAATCTATGGATAAACTGATAACTTATCGTATTGAATCATATAACAGCATATACATGCATTAAACTATAAATCAGACATAATGCATTTCAGAACAGACTTTATAATTAACAGAACTGAACATCGCAAGAGGGTATAAATCCTTCAAAATCAGGACATAATAAAGTTTAAGTCATAATCAAAAATATGTCAGAATCACAAAACCAGATAACTGCTAATCCATTTATAGAATTGGGTAATGGGAATTATACAGAAGAGACCGAAGTCTAGACACCGAAGTCTCAATAATAGAAGACACCGAAGTCTCGACACCTAAGTGTCAATATCAGAAAACAACCAATTGTCAATAATAGAAGACACAGAAGTGTCAATAACAGAAGACACCGAAGTGTCACAGAAGCTGCTGCAGACCCTTCTAGGCATTCATATTTAACCACAACTAGGACTTAACAGAATCAAAATAGAAATGTCTGAAATTCAATTCACATATTTACAGCTTTGCAAATCATTTAAGCATATCACATGTTTACAGCTTTGCAAATCATTCAGTGATCTAAATCAATAGTAACCAAAATAGTCAAAGAAAAACTATCAAAATTTGCTTACTGAATTTCTAACAAAATTTACCCTATAAAATTACTTACAAAGATTACCATCTAAGATTACTTACAAATCTCCTTTATTGCTTATTGCCTTGACGTCTCGGCAATATCTGGATTTGGTCGCTCGATGGGTTCCTCTAAAACATTTACTACAAATATATATTATTATTGTGCACAATCATGAATTCAATTATGCACATTTATGTATACTGAATATGTATGATGCATATTTATTACTAATTCCGGGTTTCTTATCCTTAATCTTGTTGCATTCTTAATCATGCAAAAACATACCCAAATCCTGTAACATCCCCTCACTTATGGGAAAGGGTAAATTGGTCTTTTTGAATGGGTTAGCATAATTGGAAGTGTTTCTGA
>JANZXR010000003.1:26598620-26615104 GCA_027575705.1 Erythroxylum echinodendron
AGCTCTTATGATCTGTAAATACCTTAGTAGTAACCCCATACAAATAATGTCTCCATATTTTCAGTGCAAAAATTATGACAGCCAACTCCAAGTCATGAGTGGGATAGTTTATCTCATAAGGCTTCAATTTGAACTCATTCTTGGTTTGTTACACAACTTTTGAAGTTGAGGGATTCCTTGAAGCTAAGTATATCTTATAGAATAAGGAATGGAGTAAAAGCTTCCATATAGTACAATAATTGGAATGGCTATGGCTCTTTAACCAATAACCAAAGGGTACGACATCTTTTAGGCAACATCCTTTGAGAATCCAAAGTGGTTATATAAATCAGTGAAGGATAATAGAGAGCTCTCCCCAAAGAAATAAGTCAACTATTCTCATTTTATAATTATAATCTACCTAGAGAAGATTCTTATTTACGGAATAATTACCTTACAAGTTCACTAATAGCTATTGTAAATAAAGGCTAGTTCCTAAAGACAATAGAATGGGATGGAGCAAACTGATATAGTGTAAAAGCTCTCTACCTAAAACCCCATTTTTGTTATAAATGAAAGTCAAGAAAAAAATGAATTCATTGGATAAATTGCAATACTTGAACATTTAAAATGTCCGTGTCTTATATAAGGAAATGGAAGAAAGTAAAGACCACATTTTTTTTATCAATATAGTTTTTCCAATGTAATTTGGAACAAAGTCAAAAGACTACATCTTTGGCAAATTAATTTAGACATATTACATGATATAATTCAATGGTTGCAGGACTATAAAGGGAATTCTCATGCTAACCTAGTTGTATTGTTGATCAATCTAGGAACTTGCTTATAAGAAATATGGTATGGAAGAAATTGTATAATCTTTTAAAGAAATAAAATGGTGATGATGTTATGATGGAGAGGGTCAAATGAAAATTAGATAGTAGCTTATACTGTGTAAATAAGTGCATGATCTCTAAGATAGAATAGCCTATTCATGGAGAATTAATTAAATAATAAAAAACTATATGCCTAAATGTCTAGTATTCTATCATAGTTTATGCAAAAAAGAGTAGGATTCTAGATTCATATACACAACATCAGGGAACAAAATCAGTTATATCCAAGCTAGGATATATTCAATGTTTTAATCTAGAAGGTCTCTATAAATTAAACTTATAGGCTTTAAAGTGAATGACAAGTCCATTGATGTCAATATTGTGAGAAGAAGAGTAGGTGAGTTCTTGGATAGTAGAACATAGAGGAAACCAGTCAAATGGAGAAAAGAAAAAGGCAACAATAAAGAAGCTATCACATAATAATCTAAGCCAAAACTAATTTAGGGAAAGAGATTTGATCTCAAAACATTATGTAAAGAGGACATATATGAGGTAAGTGGGTTATATGTGTTTGTTATGTAGAAAGGACACATATGGGGGTAAGCAAATTGGGTGTGTTTGTAAAATTATTTAAACTTGGGACTAAGACTAAAGAAGCAAAAGGGCTAAGTCTTATATTTGACATATTGTTTTTGGCACATTCCATAGTATGAATTATTATTTATTTCTTAAATAAACATATAAATCCCAGTCTTAACATAACACTCCAAACTAATAAGTCCACTATCCTTACCAATGACAATAACATTAAAGAAAAGTCTTTCCATGAACTTGTAAAAGATCAAATAGACTAAGCTTAATATTATACTAATGACTATGGCTAGCAACATTAAGGCTACAATCCCAAAAAATAAAAATACTAAGGATTATTTTAAGTTCGTTAAAGATATTTTTAGTCTGATTATATTGATAAATCACTTATTAGGGCTTTACTAGTACACTAACCACCATAAAGTTTGATAGGTCTCATACTATACATGAGCATGTCACTAAAATGACAAATACAACAAGAAGATTAAGATATATGGAATGGAAACAATAGTTTATTGTTAATTCTTTGCCTCCTATTGATTGCAAAAGTATTACAATACTATAAAGGATAAATGAATTATAAATGAAATTTATTTAAGAGGCAAAATGGTTAAGAAGCAAGTATGCTTATTTAAGAGAAAATCAGGGGTTAAGATACAAGGGATTTACTCGATTAATTCCATAGGTCATCAAAGAGCTAGAAAGAAGTTTGAAAAAGATGAAGGAAAGGGAAAACATGTACCACTTAAGGTTAATATTTTATTATCTTCAATATATAAGATCGAATCAAGGAATGATAGATGCCATTTCTAAAAGAAAATTGAATATTATTAGAAAGATTGTCTGGGACGTAAGGAATTAGTCGCAAAGAAAGGTAAGTTTAGTGCTTTAGTATGTTTAGAATTAAATTTAGTAGAAATTCCTCATAATACTTGGTGGATAGATTCTGGATATACCACTCATATTACTAATATGATTCTTATTTTTATAACCCAAACCATAAATCAAAATAAAAAGTTTGTCTCTATAAGAAATTGATTTAAAATTCTAATTAAAGTTGTTAGAACCTACTGTTTGATTTTAGAGACTGGACATCATTTAGATCTTTTTAAAACTCTTTCCATTCCTACCATTTCTCAAAACTTAGTTTCTTTGTCAAATTTGATACTGTTAGATATTCTTTTAAATTTGGTGATAGATGTTTTATTTTGTTCAAATACAATTATCTTACTAGTTCTGTTGTTATCATGACTTATACAAATTAAAACTTGATAGTCTTTTTGCTAAAACTTTATTGACCTTACCTTATAATGTTGGTCCTAAATGATGTTTTATAATTGAAATATCAACTTACATGTGACATAAATGTTATATCCAAAGAAAAAATGGTTACATTTGTAAAGAATGAAATATTTCTAAATTTAGATTTTACTAATCTTTGCATTTTTGTTAAATGTACTAAATGACAAATATACAAAATATATAATTAAGAAATAAGTCATAAGAAGCACACGAATCCTTAAAATTATACGCACATATATATGGAGGACTTTTGATGTTCTATTGTTTGGCATAAGGGAACTATTTATGACCTTCATTGATGAATTTTCATATTATGGATATATGTATTTGTTGTAAGGAAAATCTCAATCAATAGATGCCTTAGAGGTGTTTCTTAATTAGGTATACAGATAATTAGATAAAAATTAGAAAATTTCAAATATGATAAGAGTAGTGAATAATATTAGAGATATAACATAACTAGATAATGTCCCAAGTCCATTTGCTACATTCATTAAAAAGCATAGAATATATGCCTTATAAACAATGCCAGGTACACTATAAAAAATGGTAATTAAATGGAATAATTGTACCTTAATGGATATGGTTAAGGGTATGATGAGACATTATTCTTTACCCATTTCATTGTAGATGTATGCTTTAAGGATTGCCATGTATTTATTAAAATAGTGTTCTTAGACAGGTATTTTTTGAAGACACCTTTTGAATTTTAGATAGGAAAGAAACCTAGTTTAAGGCATTCACATATTTATGGTTACTCGATATAGGTAAGAATCTATAATCAACATAAAAGGAAATAGGATTCAAAAGCAGCTATTGAAATCTTCATTAGTTATTCGTAAAAGTATAAAAGGTATATATTTTATAGTCCTAAATATAGTATAAAATATTTTAAATCTAGAAATACTAGATCAATTAAAACTAGTGGTAGTTCGGAACCATGTAAATTGGAAATTCAAGAAGTTAGAATACAAGTTCCATTTCCTATAACTTCTTCTTAAGTGTTTGTTTTTAGAGTTGCTGAAAATTTTGACAACTTACAAGAACAAAAAAAGCATAACCAAATTCCAAATAATAAAATCGCCATTAATAAACTTGTTGTAGATGAGCCATACGAAATAACATCAAGAATATCTCAAAAATAAAAGTGATTATCTATTTTTATGCTTACATTTTTTATTTATAAAATGTTAAAGGTGACTTAGGAAATGACAAACATCTGGTTTGGTTTTCAGAGGCCATTAAAAATGAACTATGATAAGTGGATAGATACCACAAAGGAAGAGATGAAATCCATAAGTGAAAAAGAGTTTAGGATCTTGTTAAATTAATAGAAAGTTATAAAAGAGTAAGGTGTAAATGGGTGTTTAAGACAAAATGTGATTGTAATGGCAATATTGGATGATATAAAGCTAGACTTGTTGCTAAGGGTTACACTCTAAAAGACAATATTAATTATAATGAGATTTCTTTTTTCCTATTTCAACATTTAGAATAATTATGGTGATGGTAGCTCATTATGAATTAGAACCCCATCAAAAAGATGTGAAAAGTGCTTTTTTAATGGAAATTTAGAGGAAGAAATCTATCTAAATCAACTTGAGGAATTTCTAGTTAAAGGAAAGAAAAGCATGGTATATAAACTTAAGAAGTCTAATTATAGACTTAAACAAGCCTCCCTAAAATGGTATTCTTAAGTTTAATGATATCATTATTTATTTTAAATTAAAAAATCATTGATCGATGCAGATATCTAAAGATTAGTAGGAGCAAATTTGTATCTCTAACCTTATATATTGATGATATCTTACTTTCATTTAATGATATAGGCTTAATAAATGAGCTAAGAGGTTTTTTTATGAAAATTTCAAATGAAAGGTATTAGTGAAGTATATTATGTGCCAGGATTTAAAATATTTGATTACAGATGACAATAAATGTTAGGGCTATCTCAGAAAACATAAATCAATAAAATTTTAAATATATCCAAAATGGAAAAGTGCTTTACAAGTGTAGTTTCAATTTAGAATGGAGATAAATTTAGTCTTAAGAAATGCCCAAATAATGAATTGGAACGCATAAAAATGAAAAACATACATCTACCATTAGAAGCTTAATATATGCTTAAACTTATACTAGACTAGCCCTCAATTTTTTATTGGAATGCTAGAAAAATAATGGAGTAATCCTAAATTAGAACATTGGAAATTAATATGGAAATTATTGAGATAATTACAAGGAGCAAAAGATCATATGCTCACTTATAGAAGATTTAATTATCTTGAGGTGAATGGACACTCAAATTCAGACTATGATGGATGTTTTGACATAAGAAATTCATATATGTTTATCTATTCCTTTCAACTGAATTGGCAATTTTATAGAAGAGTGTGAAGTTGTCTATCATTGCTATATCTATTATAGAAGTTAAGTTTATGGAATTTTTATGGGCTACCACTCATAGTTTATATATGCAAAACTTGATTTCAAAACTTAAATTATCGAAAATATTGCTATACCACTGAAGATTTATCTTGTAGTCTTATTTTTGAAAAAATGATAAGCATTTAAAGGGTGTTAAACATATGAAAATAAAATACTTTACCATTAAAAAGGAATTTCATAATCAAAGATTGTCAACATAATACATTAACATAAATCTTATGGTTGTGAATCTAACAACAAAATGATTACTGTAAAGACATTTAATAAATATGTCGAAAAATGGGTACTATTGAGTATTATGATTAAACAAAAATATTATTGTTTATTATTGTTTATATATTTATCTTTTTGACACATTGAACTCGTTTTTGTATCATTTCTTATATATATATATATATATATATATATATACTTGAATATAATAAAGAATACATAAATAATACATAAACGATTTAAATATGTCTATATATATATATATATGAATGAATGAATGATTATGTGAATTTTAATAAAATTTATCTTTTAAAAGCACATTCTTTTTGGTCATTGCGATATATCTCATTAAATGTCATTAAAATTTGAAATAGTTTTATGATACACAAAAAAGGGTATCTCACATTAGAAGGAGCACAACTACTATGATCTTCTCTAATTGTTTAATTATGAATAATGTTGTAACTAAAAAGGAGGATTTAGTCTTTATTATATGCAATTTATGTTATATTATTAAAATATAGTCATGTTATATAGGATAAGCGAGAGATTATTAAATATTTTCATTAATTTGCTCATATAATTTAATTATTTTAGTGTTTATATTCTATCAATCACTTAAAGGAGACTATTTAATTACATAATAGCTTTAATTTTTATGTTAATAAAGTTTAAAATTAAAAAAATTATGAAAGAATAGCTTGAATTTAACTAAACTTCTATATACTTATAAAATTATAGTGTATTTTATCCAAAACTGCAAATATGAAAATAATACCAATAAAAAGAGTTAAAAACAATTTTATTGTAATTATATTTTAGTCTAAATTTTTAAACTTCATATTTATCATAAATTAAGTTACACTTTATGTAGTCATGAAATTATTAAAATTTAAAATTTAAAGTATTAGAGCTCTAATAATTTAACAATATATAGCTCTGGTCTTATCGTTCGGGGTTATATTTAGTGTTGTTCTTAGAACAAGGACTTTAACCATCTGTACCATGCTATTTGTAGTTTGTAAAAAATAGTGCACCCCTCAGAGCTCTACTCCATGGAAACTCATTTTGTCTTGAAGCCCAAAAGAAGGACTTCAAGAAGTTCCAGCATGGTCTTTAACCTTAGTACCAACTGCACCCTTGCATGCAAACTCAATATGTTGAACCCAAAATTTTTTTAGAATTTTTTTTATTAAATTAGCAAGCATGAATATATATTATAATTATTGAATTATCAATTTTTGGATTTTAGTTAGGTATATAATTAATTACGTGAGGTTGCATGGATTAAAAGGAAGAGTTATAATTAAGTTAAGGGGTTAGAAGGCATTAGATTAAATATGGAAGGGTAAGCTTGGAAAGACAAAAGTTTGTCTTAAACTAATAAGAAAAGAAGAGAAGAGAGTCGTGGATAGTAAGAAAGAAAAATAGAGAAATTCGTAAAAGAAACTAGAATAAGAGAAGGAGAAACTGAAGCATAGAAAGAAGAAGAAGGAAAGAAAGAAAAAGGAGAAAGAAGAAGAAAGAAAAGGGTTCAGTTGAAAAATTTTAGGTATTCCCTATTTTTTCTTCTTGCTTTAATAGAAGAAGAAACTAGTGAAAGTAGGTTTTATGTAGAAAATGAAGAGAGAAAAAAGAAAACCAAGAAATTCGTTTTCTTAGATCTTTATGGATTTCTAACTATATCTTAGTTATTCTAGCCTAAATAAAGCTTTTTTTAGATAATATAGCTTTATGGAAGTTATATTCATGTATGTTGATTGGATAAAAACATGTTTGTTTGAAGGGAACTAAGAAATGTTTGAAGGGAACCAAGAACTTCAGAATCAAGAGCAAGAGGAAAAACAAACTTGAGCTTATATTTATAAGTAAATAGTTATAGTTTTTGTGATGATGGGAGGTATTATTTGATTTTGTGGGTATAAATACTTGTGAATCATTGTGAATGTGGGAAAAATATTCTATGATTTTATTATCATGTTTGCTTTGCAAGAATTCTGCTGTTTTGGTGTTAATGAAAAGCAGAAAATTTAAGAAACATGAAAATATGATTATGATATGAAATATTTAAGCATTAGAGATTTTCTTATATGGGCAAGAGAGATGCCATTTTATTCGTCACGTGCACGTTGACCTAAAGCCTTCTCCCGGCTGCCGATTTGTGGCATATGAGTTCTGAAAAATGGACTTATTATGTTCATGATGTAAACTTCTGTTTCGCCATTCTATTTTATAGGATTCTCTCAAGCTATTATATTTGTACATTTCATCTTGAATTGTTGAACATGAAGCATAGTTGAGTGTTATGGTTTGATTATTAAATAATTATATGATCTAATTTGTGTGATTTGCTAAGGCTAATATGAAATGAATATATAAAATTATATATATATGTCTATATGCTTGATTGTGTGTGTGGTTCATTATCACTGGCTATAAACGTATTAGCCAGTGAGTTTCCTAGCTCACCCCATTATCTCTCCACTCCTTAGGTGTAGAAATAGCAAATCAATGTTGAACCTTACACAAACTTCGGTTGACTCCAAGAATTTCTATTTTTGTAACTAAGTTAGTTCAAAAACTTTTGGTACTTTAGAAGCATATCAAACATGAGCATTCATGATTGTATTTTTGTACTATACTACTGAGGTGGCTTTTGATATGTAACTGAAGCAATGTACACACTCTGTTTGTTTGAGAAATGAATGTAAGTAAGAGTTGAAGAAATTCTTTTTTGTTCATGTTCAAATCCTCTTCTCTGTTAAGTTGTTAACTTCGATTAGGAATACAAGTGTGAGATGTTTGGTGGTTCTTAGATAGATTTTCTTAAGCAAATGATTAAAGTGGGAGTCTTATATGTATGGATTGTGTTTGTTAGTTTCGAGTCTTTTGTTTTGTGAGAATGTTTATTGACAGATGAGAGAAAATAAGAGAATAAGGAGATAAAAATATATTTTGAAACTTCAATGAATAAATTGTATTAATCTAGGCAGAATTTGACAAAGTTGTCTTCATAAAAGTTGTATCTCTTTCTTTTAGCTTTCCAATAATATAAAGTTTATAATTTTTGGACTTCGAGATTTAAAGTTATGATGATTTGAAATAAGAGTGTATAGGCGGATTTTTCATGACATGATCGAGACAAACCCCACTATTCACCGACTCCCCTCTCTCAGGCTCGTGACATTTTTAAAGTCACACCCATGACTTTTGCACTTCTTCTCTTTTTTATTTTATTTATTATTAGTTTGTTTATTTGTTCGACGGCCAATCTGATTTATTTTCATGTTTATTTTATTTTATGCTATTTTATTTTATTTGTTTGTGTATTTTTTTTGACTCCCACCATGAGTTCTTTTTATCTTTATCATAGTTTTATTTATTTTATTTTAAAAGTTCCCCAATTTTGGCACCTTGTTGCCACAAAATAAGGATCGAGACTCGGAGCCAACATAATAAGCTTTACGAGATGGTTAGGATCCTAACATGAAAACATATCAATGTCAAAATTCTCTTTTTAAGCATTCTTCTCCTCGTTCTTAACATGACCACTCCCATATACCATAAAAATCATTATTAAAGTTATATTCGCAAAGAATATCATCGGTTAGGTGGGAATGAAAAAGAGAGCTAAGGACTTGAGGATTTACCTTATAACATTGAAAAACATGATAGTATGTGAAGTTTGAACGAAGCACTAATGTTTATAAAGGAAATTAATGTTGCTGATCAAGCCCTATTTTATAAACATTTGTTTGTCTAATACCACTGAATCTATACTTTTAAAATTTTAGATCAGCGAACTCTTATAATAGGTTATTTATGATCCTATCATATCTTCGCTTCTTGATATTTCTTTTTCGGGACCATCTTATATCTTTAATAGTTCAAAATGATCGATTCTTAATTCCATTGTATATTCCCCAGTTGTGGACCCTTCACTTTCACTAGACAACCCTTCCCTATTTACTCCTTTAGAATCTACCAAGTCTCAACGACTTCCTTATTGTTCTATTAGAGTAAGTTAACATTCTATTTCTCTTAAAGACTTTCATGTTTATTCCACTATTTTTTTATTTATATGAACCTCACACCTATTGTGAGGCCAAATATAACCTTTCATAGTAGCAAACAATGATGAAAAAAGTACAGAATCTCTCCAACACCAATACTTAGGACTTGGTTAACTTACCTCCACACAAGTTTGTTATTGGTTGCAAATAGGTTTATAAAATCAAGACTCAAGATGATGGATCGATTAAAAGATATAACTCCATATTAGCTGCTAAGGGTTTTAATCTGTAACATGAAATTGATTATTAAAAGGTATTTGCTCTTGTAGCTCATTTAATTTTAGTATGCAACCTTATTGTAGTTACTACTAGCAAACACTGGGAACTATTCCAGATGGATGTCAATGAGACCTTTCTTAAGAGTGATCTTATTAGAAAGTTTGTATGCAACCTCCATTTGGATATGACCATCCATCCAATAAAGTTTATCAGCTTTGTAAAGCCTTATATAGACTCAACCAAGCTCCTCGAGCCTATTTTGCCAAATTTAGCTCACTACTAATCATTTTTTATTTAAATCTAGGTCTTATGATTATGTCATATTTCTCTATAAAAAAAGATCAAGGATTCACTTTTTTTATTCTTTACACTGATTATATGATAATAACCGATGATGACATTCAGGGTACATCTATTATCAAATCTTTTAGCCTTTAATAATTTGAAATGAAAGATTTAGGCCACGTGAGTTATTTTTTAGGCCTTGAAATATCTTCTAATGATTTTGGTTACTATTTATCCTAAGCAAAGTATGCCATTAATCTTATCTCTTATGGTGGCCTTATTAATACTAAGACTACTAGCATTTCACTTGAATCCAATGATCATATTTCTACTATTGGTGGAACTCTTTTTAGTGACAGTACACTTTATCAATAATTAGCTGGTAGTCTTATATATCTCACTATTATTCGTATAAATATTGCCTATATTGTTCACATTATGAGTCAATTTATGACTGCACCTCGTACCACTCACTTCTCTATTGTTCTTCGTATTCTTTGGTAAATCTGACGAACTTTGTTTTATAAGCTTCATTTTAATTATTTGTCTTCGCTAGACTTACATTTATACTAGGATGCTAAGTGGAATAGAGACCCTAACAGGTCACCAATCCACTACTGGTTGTTATTTCTTTCTCAGCATATCTCTCATTTCCTAGAGTAGTATGAGATGAAAAATTGTATCTCGATCCAACTGATAAGATATGATTTGGTTATGTTAATTAAACTTATCTCTTTTGTTTTGGATTAATTTTAGTGCTTAATTGGTAAAATCAATTTTTTTTGTTTTAGGAGGTGATAAGTAGAGATTGAATAAATTTTGGCTTGAAACATTAAACTAGAGAACTACTTGTTCAAGTCATGAATTTCAGAAAAATACAACAAATTGCTACAGTTTATAAAGGGATATTACACCTAAAACTAAATTCATTACAAGAGTTCTATTTCAATAAGGAGACTTATTCTCATCCCTATTATGTAGGTACTTGGATTTATTTAAAAGATAATCTTTAGAATATTGAAAGAAGTCAGCTTTTGGGTAAGAAAAGAAAAGGCGAACAATACATACACTCTCACAATAATTTTCTTTTTTCTTTATTTTTCTCTTTTTATTTCTTCTATTTTTGGGGTGGAACTAAATTTATGAGTAGGTACTTGGATTTATTTAAAAGATAATCTCTAGAATATTGAAAGAAGTTAGCTTTTGGGTAAGAAAAGAAAGGGAGAACAATACATACACTCTCACAATAATTTTCTTTTTTCTTTATTTTTTCTCTTTTTATTTCTTCTATTTTTGGGGTGGAACTAAATTTATGAGTGGTGAAATCTTAATTTTTTGATTCAAGAGGAATTTTAAAAATTTAGTTATAACCTTATAAAGTTTTGTTCTAAACCTATATTTTATTTTAATTTATGTATTACTTATTTTTTATTCTTTTATTTTATGAATAATTAATATTCATTGATATGACAAATTACTTTAAGGTTGATTATCTTATAGTTATCCATGAATTTAATAATCCATAGTTATCCTGAATGATTGGTAGAAGTAGTAAATAAGTTGTTTTATGAAAAAAAAACTAAATTGAATAGTTATGGCTATCTTAATTATTTAATTTAAGGTCTAGTTTTTTTTTTTTCATTAGGCTTATTGCTATCATTTACTTAAGGTTGCTTCTTTGTGACTAGAAGGTCATAGTTTCAAATCATAGAAACAACTTCTTTATAAAAATGAAAAGGGAAGGTTACATACAATTGTTATCCCTCCCCTACCCTCGCAAAGTAGAGAGCCTTATACATTGGAGTTTGTTGACTTTTACTCAATATGAAATGCCATCATACCAATCAACTTATAGTAAGTTTTATGATGAATGCTGGGTTTGAATCAATTAATTTAGGAAAAATTGAGACTTATTATGACTATTTTAAAATGTTTTAGACTATCAGTTTGAATTATTAAAGATATTCTTTTTAGACTAACGATCAAAGTTATTATTGGATGAGATCCCTCACTTGAATCGTAGTTAAGTAAATTAAATTTCTCTTTTCTTTACTGAGTTGATTTATTTTGATTCTTTGTTAATTAATCATAAACCACCGCTTAGTTTTATCAATTAAAATTAAGAAATTAGTTTTTAATTCTATTAGGAATCAACTTAGTTCCACTATTACTATAAAAATTTAATGAATCAGAATTAATTTTAAGAGTTTCAATAAACTATTTAAAATTTTGGCACCATGTTAAGTTTAGTTCATTAATTAATTAATCATAAACCCCCACTTAGTTTTATCAAATTAAAATTAAGAAACTAGTTTTTAGTTCTATTGTGTATCGACCCAGTTCTACCAACACTACACCAGTTTAGTGAATCAAAATTAATTTTGAGAGTTACAACAATCTATTTAAAATTTTAACATCATTGCTAGGGAATTATTTCAGTTTCTTAGCTTTATTTTACAGTTTATTGCAATTCACTTGTCTATGTAAGGAAAAAAATCATTCACCTTTAAAGGTGAAAATTGAGATATATATGTAATAATTGGTAAAGATTCTAATTTTTAAGAAGTTAAAAAAAAGATGGCAAATTCTAACACTAAGACATAAAGCGAGTTAGTTGCACCAAATTTCAACCAACCAATAGTATATATAAGATTTCCATATGTTGAGCTTGATTTTGAACTGAAATATGGTTTAATTCACTTTCTTCTTATTTTTCAGAGTCTTGCAGGTAAAGATCCATGTAAACACTTGAAATAATTCTATGTTGTTTGCTTTAGAATAAAGTCACAAGGAATGATGAAAGTGTAAACCAATCTTAGAGCCTTTCCATTCACATTGAAAGATAAGGCAAAGGATTCACTTTATTATCTTCCCTCTGGCTTAGTGACAACATGGAATAAAATGACAGGACTATTCTTAGAGAAATTATTTCCTACATTATGAGCTTGTAATATCAAAAAGGAGATAAGTGGGATAAATTGATTCACTTGAGAAATGTTATACGAATATTATGAGAGATTTAAGGAATTATGTGTTACCTGCCCATAAAAAGTGAAGGAGATTTAGTAAATAAAACACCAAAAGCATCCAAGTCACTAATTTCAAACATTACAAAAAATTCTCAACAATTCAAAATAAGGATGGATAGAGACGTTAAGCACGTGAATGAGGTAAGTAATATAATAATAAAATATATATTTAACTGTTTTAGTTCCTCAAACAGATATAGGTCAATTGTAATCGATGCGAGTGTGTGGAATATGCTCATTCTCTAAACATCCCATGGATATGTGCTATATATTGCAACAAGAATCTATTCAAGAAGCTAAGGTAATATGAGGATTTCCTGGTTAACCTTAATAAAAATATGACCTTTATTCAAGTCATCATAATCTAAGATATAGGGATCACCTCAACTTTATCTATAGAAATTAAGGAGAGCAATAAAGATACCAACCTTAAAATTTCAATAGATAACCTTAAGCACCTATACATGCTCAATTTTAACCCCTAAATTTAAGTTTGTCTTTGGAAGAAATTGTTAAGGCACTTGCAACTAATAGTTAACAATTTCAACAAGAAATAAGAGCAAGCCTTTAGAACTTAGGAAATCAAATCACTTAATTAACTACCTCTATTAGTAAATTAGAAGTGTAATTTTGAGAAAATTACCTTTACAAATGATGGTGAATCATGAGGAGAATGTGAGTGTGACACCATAATACCCCCTGGGAGGATATTGCGAGTGCCACGTACACACAGAACACACTGAACACGAAGCATTACGAAACATACAAAACTCTTTATACATACATTACCAGAATCTCAACAAACATATATCGCATGTCAAAATTTCCAAAAGCAGCCTGAATTTAGGTTATTACAACCCATCGAAATAAAAATTCAGCAGTTATAGAGATCATATACAAGTCCAAAAACAATCTCAAAATACATGTGAACAAAACAAAAATCAGACTCCTTTGACCATCGCGGTTGGCTTGTCCCAATTCCTACGTCCCTTCTTCAGAACCTACACGGGACAAATCTACCGTGCTAAGCATATAGCTTAGTGAGTAATAACTAATCTATGGATAAACTGACAACTTATCAAATTAAATCATGTAACAGCATACACATGCATTAAACAATAAATCAGACATAAAGTATTTAAGAACAGACTTTATGATTAACAGAACTGAACATCACAAGAGGGTTAAACCCCTTCAGAATCAGAACACAATAATGTTTAGGTCATAATCAAACATATGTCATAATCACAAAAGCAGATAACTACTAATCCTTTAACAGAAGTGGGTAACGGGACTCATACAGAAGATACCATAATTGGTATCATATCACAGAGGAGACTTATGCCTCAATAACAGAAGACACCGAAGTGTCAATAACAGAAGACACTGAAGTGTTAATAACAGAAGACACCGAAGTGTCAGACAATGAAGTGTCACAGAAGCAGCTGCAGACCCTTCTAGGCATGCCTATTTACCCACAACTAGGACTGAACAGTTTTAAAACAAAACAAGGTCATTTTAGACATTTCATGTGTAAAGCAAGTAGTCGATCATATTCATAATCAAATAGCACTTCCAATGATATAAACGTGCATCAAACGTCTCGGACACTCATTGTCCGAAATTCAGAACACAATCAGCATAAGTCAAATTCAATTCAGTAATAAATAAAAAAAATCAAGGTGAGACCATTTTAGGTTACTCACAAAAGTTACCATCTAAATTACTTACAAAATTTGCCCTCTAAAATTACTTATAAAATCTCCCTTATTGCTTATGGCCTCGACGTCCCAGCAATATCTGGAATCGGTAGCTTGATGGGTTCCTCTAAAATATTTAATACAAACACATATCATTATTGTGCACAATTATAAACTCAATTATGCACATGAATGTATACTGAATATGTATGATGCATGTTTATGACAAATTCCGAGTTTCTTATCCTTAATCTTGTCACATTCTCAATCATGCGAAATCATACTCAATTCCTCAATCCAGCTTTATTTCACAACTAACTTTCTGGTAGGTAAGATAATTAGGTAAAACTTCCTTCTTTAAAGTTGTCCCTCTTTGTATTAGGTTTCCAATGATACTAAGTTCATCCAGTTTGGGTCAGTATACTGAAAGTTATGCCCAAATGATTTCAGACTATTCTTAAGATTCAACAAAATTCTTATCCCAACTTCCAATCAGATTCTGAAATTCCTAGAGGCAGAATTAGAATTCGATCACTTCAGACAATTTGTAGCCTTATGAATCTAGTTTAATTCAAAATAAGAATCACTCTATATGGAAACTATAGATCAAGATATAATCAGAATATTTAAGTATGTTCAGTAAAACCATCCCAGTTATCCTACTTCAGTGCAGTTATATTTCCAACTTAAATTATTCAATTAATCCATTCCAGAAAGTCCTAATTTTGGTAGAGATGAAGATTAGTGTCTTAAGAGTCCATTGATTCAATTCCCATTTCAATCGGATGTCAGGAGAAGAAGTTATAACCAAAAGAATGAGGGATGTTCAAAATTGTCAAACAACATCGTGCACTATCTTTTATTCCAACTTATTCCAGCTCTTCCCAAAACAGAACTTCGGGTCAATCTTTCATGGTCATTTTGACAAGGAATATGAAGGATTTAGGCAAAAAATTATTCTGAAAAATTGTTCCTTTATGCCTTAAATTTCTCATGACACTAAAATCATGAGGTTTGGTTTAGTATTTTGCAAGTTATACCCAAAATACAGTATACTGTTCCCAAACAATGACAGAATCCTAATTTCAAATTTAGGCCAAATTTCATCATCCTTCGGGACAGAAAAAAAATTACATTCCTCAATCAAAGTTGTAGGTATATGAGTTTAGATTAATCCACAATGAAAATCCCCCAATTTGGATATCTACAGGTCAAGTTATAGCCTAAAAACTAACAACTGTGCTGTGAAATCTGTCCAGTGAAACCATTACAATTCATTCACATCTTACACTATCAACATTCCTACGCCAACCTTTATATTTTTTTACCACAATTCCACCTTAGTCATGCCTCAATGACACATCCATTTCATTTCCAGAACTCAATGCATCAACAACTCAATACCCATTCTATCAAATCAAGCATCAAATACTTCATAGGATAACATGAAATCAAGATTAGTATTCCCATACCTCCTTCAATGAGCAAACCACTCTAGCATTTCAAGCAGAAATTACAACTCTAATATTAAGAAGACCAAGAGGACAGAAACACAAAACAATGGCAGGATCTAGCTTCCTTAATGTAGTAGCATGCAATTTTGCCAAGTGAAGAAGATGACCTAAAAATGCAAGCTGAAAAATCTCGGAGGTGTGAGTGAGAGAGGGCATTTCGGTGATGTGAGAAGAAGTTTTAGAAGAACTCAGCAAAACAAAACCCCCCAGAAGAAAAATTATCTTCTCTCCAATGCTAGGTGTCACCAAATGATAACAACATGTGTCTTCTTGCATGTTCTACCCTTGTCCCAATTAG
>JANZXR010000003.1:26632280-26651247 GCA_027575705.1 Erythroxylum echinodendron
ATATTGATACAATTATAAAATAATCAATTAATTCTATATTTTCAATCATATTATACTGAGGGACATTTTTGTCTTTGACACTGTTTTTCTGTTCTGTCCCCTGCAACTAAACACATTTCTGTCCTCGAGACGAGGACAGTTTTTCTTGTTTTGTCCACCACAACCAAACACCTTACTGTCTCCCATTTTTGTTCTGCTCCGTCTCCAAATTTTCGTCTCGTTCCGTCTCTGCACCCAGGAGACAGTAACCAAACGCAGCGTAAGATCACATGCTCACGTCATGCCTTGAAATGGTCCAAAATGAGAAAGGTAGTCATCTTACGATTGCAGTATGAAATGACTTTAAACCATATTTCAAACCAAACTATAACGATTTAGAAATTGGTAGCCCAAAAAGACTAGTAGGTAGACATATGGTCCACTTTCTAAACCATTATGTTCAATTCAATTAATATGCCAGATGAGTAGCACATTTTATATATTTTCACAAAATTAAACTTGTATATTTAATCTCAACTTTTAGGATAAAATATAACTTGAATCTTAATTCTTAAAACTTTTAAATTTAAACCATAGTATTTTCAAAATATTTAGAACATACTCTAAGTGACAAAAAATTTGATATATTAACTATTAATCAATTAAATATTAAGTTAATATTGTCGTGAAATTATTTTTTATTTTTAAATAAAAATAAATTTCACTGTAGTATAAGATCGTAGTTATTAAGTAATAATAGGATTAATTTTGTGTAAAAAATTAAAAAATTACGGTACATTAATATTGATGTAATATTTAATCAAAAGTAAATTAATGCTAATTAAACTTTTTATCTATTTATAATTTGTTTTAAATGTTTTAAAAATATTGAAATTGAATTTGAACAATTCAAATTTTATAATATATTTTATATTATATTAGAAACAGTAAAGTTCGAAATGCTAATGTTTGGAAGCATTCTTTTCAACTTAAACCGAACATTATTATATTAGAAAAAGAAGAGGAAGAGTATCCTCTTAAACGATGTCGTGCGCGGAGATGACACGATAAGCATAGACAATTTCTCCATTAAGCTTTTGACTTTCACTTTCCTTCGTTACTTCCCATTCTGTTTCCAAACAATACAAATCAAATATCTTGGTTCCATACATACGCTGATACGCACACTCTCTTCATAATTTATATGAAAGCGGAAGAAAACTGCATATCAATCTTAGCGGTCCTACTACGCCTTGGAAATTGGAATTCCATTTCTCTGCTTTGTAAGTTTTCTTTTTTTTTTTTGACTCTCCATCATTTCCAGTTCTTAATCTGTTTCTCCATTTTTTTTTTCATTTGGGTTAAAAGTTCTTGTTTCTTAGGGTTTGGATCGCATTTTTCGTCTTCAATTTTGGTACTCTCGATCACAATCTTGACCAAAATTGAACCAGAAAATTACGATGATTTTTCTTTTCCTTTTTTATTGAAATGTGATGATTATGGGTGGTTGAGTTCTGTGAGATTGCTCGGATTTGTTGATTGGGTGACTGATAGGAAGTGAGAATTTGATAAGGTGTAGGGATTTTTTTGTCTGTCTATCGTTTTCAGAATGATACTTCCCATTTTTTTTATATAATATTTGTTCTTGTATACCGCCAAAGCCTTCTACTCGCAAAAGTTCTTTCGCTTACGAATTCTTTAGAAAAGGACTGATTGGCGAACACTAAGTCATTGTTGTTGATTGTTCTCAATTTAATTAAAAATGCTAGGATTGATGCTTCGATGGGTATAATTATGACTTAATTTGATGAATTTAGTAGGTATGGCTTCACGCAGATAAGCTTAGGTACTAACTCAGTCCATTCACTTTTGTCTTAAGGTTTATAGCAATGCACCGTGTGGGCAGTGCAGGAAACACGTCCAATTCTGTTCGCCAGCGTAAGGAAAAGAGACTTACATATGTATTGACAGATGCGGATGATAAAAAAGTGAGGCGCTCTTCATCTTTTTCTAATTTTTTATTCGACTGTCAGTTAATTATCATAGAGTATGAAGTGAATATGCTTACTTTTTTATGTCCTCCAATTTCATCATATGCAGGAATTTATATGTTAATCACGGAACCTATATAGATTGGGTGGAATTTATTTTTTTTCTTCAACTGATATTTGTGTTCTTATTTATTTTGTCTTTGGTGAGCCCCATATTTGTAAGCTACTCCATTGAATGTTTTCCTTTCGCAATGTTAATCTAAGAGGTTCTACATGTCTATTTATGGTCAAACATTTTGAGCTCATTATAAATTATGTGCATCGCAAATTTATCTCTAATGTAACTCCTATGATGCAGCATTGTGCAGGCGTCAATTGTCTGGCTGTATTAAAGTCATCTACATCTGATGGGTGTGATTTCATGTTCACTGGAAGTCGTGACGGTACCTTGAAGAGATGGGAATTTTATGGAGATTCTGTTGCTTATTCCACTACATTTGAGTCACATGTTGATTGGGTAAAATTTTATTCTTTTACAAACCTTTTGTAATTTTGTAGTGTGCAGTATGACCCTATTTTTGATACTCTGAACGTTTAACTTTTTGTCTTGGTTATTGAATAATATAGCTTAGGTGATTGTTGTGGCATCTTACTTGGGTGGTATAGTGAGGGTAGGATCTAGTTTATATCAACATTGAATGGAATGTACTCTATAGTTTAATATTAAATTTTAAATTCGCAGGTTCACCTTTTGCACCTCCCTTTCCCACAATTGTTGTGGTGCGAAAACCTTTGTGTTTTTTATTGAACAAGCTTCTGAAATGATGCTCTCAAGCTTTCTTAACTTTTTAAAAATTATTTGTGGAGCATATGGTGAATGTTTGAAATGTAGATGAATATAGGGTAACTTTTACGGTTATGCAGGTAAATGGTGCTGTACTTACTGGTAATAGCACGCTCATCTCCTGTTCTTCAGACACTACGCTCAAGGTTTTCGATCTTTCATATTGTTATTGGTTTTGGAGTCCCGGCTATTGGTGTTCTTCTTACAACTTTTTGGTTATTAGTTACTCATTTTTGGGTTCTGTGATAAACCAGATGTGGGATTGCTTTTCTGATGGACGTTGTATTAGGACTCTCCGACAACATTCTGACTATGTTACTTGTCTGGCTGCCGCAGAAAAAAATGTAATTCTATGTCAAACTTTTTGTGGATCTTATTAACTACTTGGATGGAAGTTTCTTTACTTCCATTTGATCCTGCTAAATTTCAGTACTCTTTTGATAGATTCAATCGCACTGTGTGGTTTGGTATGATCTGATTTATTATTGATGCCATTTTCTGATCCTCTTTTAGTGTCATCCATTATAGAACAATACGATTGCCTCTGGTGGTCTTGGTGGGGAGGTTTTCATATGGGACATTGAAGCTACACTTGCTCCGGTCTCAAAGTCAAGTGATGCGGGTGAAGATGAATGTTCTATTGGTGTCAATGGTTCTAATAGTGCGTTGCCTGTTACAAGTTTACATACCTTCAGTTCAAGCAACAACATCTCAATGCACACGACTCAGTCCCATGGATATGTCCCAATGACTGCCAAGGGTCACAAAGAATCTGTTTATGCGTTGGCAATGAATAACAGTGGAACAATACTTGTTTCTGGTGGAACCGAGAAAGTAATTCTGATTATAAGCCCAAAGTATCTGTATCGTCTGTTACTGTAGAATAGAACAATGCAAGTTCATGAAAAGATGTTCATATATGTTCTACACCTAGCAGATTTAATGATTAGGGGAAAAAAATACAAAAGAAAGAAGTTGAGGCTTGATTTACGTCTCATGTCCTGATTCCTTTAGGTTGTGCGTGTATGGGACCCAAGAAGCGGTTTAAAGACCATGAAACTAAAAGGGCATAGTGATAACATTAGAGCTCTGCTTCTGGACCCTACTGGCAGGTTTGATAAATGTATTCTTCATCTGTGTCAAATCAGTTTTGTATTTATTTAATAGTTTCATGCTGATGGCAACTTGTAACATTGATGGTACTAACACCAGTAGAGCTAGCTGAAATAGATAGTTGAACATATATAAGCCTGCAAAAGAGAATGTACTCATTGTTATTGATTAAACTTAGCTACATCACTCTATAAGTACAGGAAAATTTAGTGTTTGTTTTTTTTCATCTATGCATATAATTTGTTGTTTGCACATCCATGTCTTATTTAATCTTCTTATGGTTCAAAATGCTAAATGAGATACTATATGCATTATTATTTCACTTTAAAATTCTTTTATCTGAAAACATAAGTAAAAGGTATTTAGTAGCAGATTCTAGAGTCCTTTGAAGATCTCCTGGGCTCGTTAGTATAATCAATTTTGTTGGTTTCTTATGTTTCATATGTCTAATCAGTTTCTGTCATTCAAGCTAAAATGGCTTCTTAAATAACCTTTTGCAGGTTCTGCTTGTCCGGATCCTCTGATTCAATGATCAGGTGGATATTTTAGAACTGTCCTCTCACTGTAATGTATCTATCCCTCATTTCAACCATATAAAAGGAAAAAGGAAAACGTCCCATAACATTTGATAACTCATGTTTTAGATTATGGGATCTCGGTCAGCAACGATGTGTGCATTCATATGCGGTGCATACAGATTCTGTTTGGGCACTTGCCAGCACACCGACATTTGGTCATGTTTATAGTGGTGGGAGGGACCTCTCTGTAAGTACTTTTTTTTCAAAATTAATAAATGCGGAAATCTTTTTACATTATGTTATTCTGTCTCTTACAGTGTAGCTTCACTGGTCAAGTTTTTGATGCCCATTCTGTTTATTCCATCAGTTATACTTGACAGACTTGGCAACAAGGGAAAGTGTTTTACTTTGCTCGAAAGAACATCCTATTCTTCAGTTGGCCCTACATGATGACAATATATGGGTTGCAACAACAGATTCTTCAGTGGACAGATGGCCTGCTGAAGTGCAGAGTCCACAGAAGGTCTTTCAAAAAGGTGGTTCTTTCTTAGCTGGAAACCTCTCTTTCTCAAGGGCAAGAGTTTCTTTGGAAGGATCTACACCAGTAAGTAATGATAGTAGTATCCTGATTTAAAAGTGATGCTATTGTGTACCATCCACCATTTTTGGCTTTTCATCAATAAATTGAAAATCAGCGCATGGTATACTCCATTCACAGTTTGGTATTTCTGTTCCAATTGTCAATAGATGGTACATTTTCACTAAATACTTGACTCTTTAAAGTATATTCACTTGTAATCTATCCCAGCCTGCAACTTGAAGACACACATTAAAGTTTATTTTGATTATAAAATCTAATGAGAGTGCATTGTTGCATTTCTCTAGCTGATCTTTCTCAAATAGTTTTTATCATTCTTGATGTTCATCAAGAAAAAATATTTTAGCTGTGACTCTCTCTTTCTCATATTTATTGGTTGACATACGTCATTGCCATTTTTACAGGCCCCTGTCTATAAAGAACGAAAAAATATTTTAGCTGTGACTCTCTCTTTCTCATATTTATTGGTTGACATACGTCATTGCCATTTTTACAGGCCCCTGTCTATAAAGAACCAACGTTAACCATCGAAGGAACTCCAACAATAGTGCAGCATGAGATCTTAAATAATAGAAGGCATGTGTTGACAAAGGTAAAAATGACTCTTTTCCCTTTCATGCATGAGTTTAGATCCCAACTGATATTATGGGGCTGAAGAACAATAGGTGTTTGGGGCTGAAGGACAACAGTTAACTTACTTTTCATGCCTATGCGACAGGATACTGATGGTTCGGTGAAGCTATGGGAGATTACAAGGGGCATCGTAGTTGAGGATTATGGAAAAGTTAGAATCGAAATTCTTCTCTTTTTCCTTTCGATGAGAGTGTGATCGAAATTCTTCTCTTTTTTCCTTTCGATGAGAGTGTGATTACTATGTACCTGGATTTGTAGTAACACAGGATTTCTGGAAGTGGATGTTCTTTTAGACTAATGTCACTCGTGCTAAGTTCAGACTTTGTGTAATGATGTGACTTTTTGTGCTTATAATATATTTATGTGTTCTTTCAGGTATCATTCGAGGAAAAAAAGGAGCAATTGTTTGAAATGGTATATGCCCGATTACTTTCAATATTTTGTTAAGGAAGTTCTGGTTAGAAACTACCGATTAACTTTAACGGTTTAGGTGAGTATTCCTGCATGGTTCTCAGTGGATGCCAGGCTTGGGAGCTTGTCTGTTCATTTGGATACACCACAATGTTTTTCAGCAGAGATGTATTCGGCAGACCTCATCATTGCTGGGAAACCTGAGGATGATAAGGTAGATCAATTGTTTGCCCCAGCTCTAAGATTGACCAAAATTTAGTGGATAGTCTCAAGGGCCTAAAGACCTTTTCTTAATTTTTCATAAGATGCTTGTTCTTTCGCAGCAAGAAACATAATAGGTTTAATTGTGGAATTCTGATCTCCCGGGTGCCTTTTGCTTTTTCACTTTTTAGGTGTTTACCCTTCAAGAAAAAATAGAAATGCAACAAATTTCCTGATCTGATAGTTATGATGTCTTTTAAGTGCTGTATATAAAGAGCATAGTGCATGAAGCTCAGGTTTTCTTGGCTAGGTTCAATCATGTTAGACATGGATAATCACATTGATATGTATACCTGTGCATTTATGCTGCATGCATGGTCCATGGAACTTGAAGTGCTTTTTGATGATCTTTCAGTATTTATCAGAATTTTGTGTCTTCAGTTTTATTTGAGTTAGTTACTGTGTTTACTCATGGTTTATAGGTGAATCTAGCCCGTGAAACCCTTAAAGGTTTATTGGCACATTGGTTAGTCAAAAGAAAGCAAAGACTTGGATCACAAGCTTCTGCTAATGGAGGTGTATTAGTTGGAAAGGACACTCCTGCTAGAAGTTTTAATCATACAAGAATTGAAGTAGATGGTGTTGCTGATAACGATCCCATGGTCTATCCTCCATTTGAATTTTCAACAGCTTGCCCCCCTTCTGTTGTTACTGAAGGCTCTCAAGGTGGCCCCTGGAGAAAGAAAATTACTGATTTAGATGGTACTGAAGATGAGAAGGACTTTCCATGGTGGTGTCTAGATTGTGTTTTGAACAATCGCCTACCTTCAAGAGAAAATACCAAGTAGTTTTTCAATAGCTTCATCTTTTTCTTTGTTAGTGTTAAACTAAAGTGATATGGTAGCAAACATACATGGAAGCATGCATTTCTTCAATGCAGTTTTTCTTCAAATTCATTGCTTCATCCTGCTGGAAGATATTTTTATTGAATCATTTGTGCTTTTGGTGACTGAGTGTTGTTCTACAATATGTGCATGTTTTTGTATCTATAGTGGCAAAGTTAGACTGATGTTATACTTGAATTTCTGCAGGTGCAGTTTCTATCTGCATCCATGTGAAGGTTCTGCTGTCCAGATTCTCACACAAGGCAAACTAAGTGCGCCTCGCATACTGAGAATACATAAAGTAAGTTTCCTTTAGTCAAGAAAAATTCTATTCTGTATTTACCTCAAAGAGATATTCACAATTAGGAATTGTTTTGGATGTGTTTGTTTTCTGCATATATACAGATACGCCATTTACACTTGGTGTATTGTCTAATTTAAAAGTTAAGGAGTTTGAAGCAACTATCACTCAAGTGCTGCAGGCTTTAACAAATGGAACAGCTCCCTGTTGAGATTTTAATGAAGTTTACAGTTTGATTCACTGGATTCTACCATTATGTTTAGGTTGTTAACTATGTCGTAGAAAAGATGGTCCTTGACAAACCATTGGAAAGTGTTTCTCATGATGGAACATTTGTACCTGGACATAGTGGGGGACAATCACAACATTCTACCATTGGAGAAGTATCTTTCCGATCTGGAGTGAAGCCTTGGCAAAAGCTTAAGCCTAATATTGAGATCTTGTGCAATAACCAGGTGAGTGGACATGTGTGGTCAATGTCAGAATGCTTTTAGATGCAGCTATCTTGGCGTTGAATCAGGGTTCTTGTTTAGTAAAGAAATGACATTTAACAAACCATTTGTGGTGTTTGGTTTTTGTAAACTAATAATTTTTCACAATGCATAATTTCAATGTGTAAGTAGAGAGTAGGCGAAGATAACATAATTATTATATTTCAATAACCAGAATTTTTGTTCTTAATGAATGGAAGTTGGGTCTTGGGAATGAGTGAGGTTTGAGTTGAACCCTATGCATTTGCTTGATGGGGACTCAACACTGAGTTGATCCAATATTTTTTAAACCTTGAAACATGAACCTATTTCTATATTTGTCTTTCTAAACTGTATCGGAATTGTCTGTCATATCTTTTCCCAGTTCTACTTATGCAATTAAGCACTCCTGAATGTCAGTCGTGTCTTCCAGGTTTTGTCCCCTGACATGAGCTTGGCAACTGTGCGAGCTTATGTGTGGAAGAAACCTGAGGACCTGATACTTAACTACAGAGTGGTCCAAGGAAGGTGACTGCTTAAGGCTTCTTCGATAAGGTAAATCCTGAGATATTTGCCTGATGTATATCAAGATTGAGTCTCCTATTCATAGTTAGTAGACCAATCTTTCCTAATTCACTTTTTTGGTGAAAGAATTTATTTTGTAATTCCTCACATAAGGATTCAGAAAATACTGGATCCCCCTCACAAGTAAATTGTTGATAAAACTCCAAATTGGGAAGAATCATTTGTAGATTGGTTCTTTTTCTCCCCATCTCTTACAGACAAAGAAGACTAATTTTTGCATTCTTCAACGGAATATATATTTATTTATTTTTATTCTTATCCTTTCGAAAGAGGCACTAATTGCATCTGATGGATTGATGCACTGAATTTTGCATATTACGTTTCTGAATCCTCGAAAGAACATTTCATTTTGCCACAATAAGGGTGGCTAATTTGAGCATGCTAAGTTATTGTGCTCTGTTTGATATGTTTGGAGAATTAACAGGTAGTTATTTTCCAGATTGCTGTTATTATCTGCTTAAATGACAGGACCCAGCTTACGGCAAAACCTTGTGCTTGTAAAGTACTGGGGAAATACAGTTATTGCTAAATGGCTTGCTTTGATAAGGCTTATCCATTGGATAATTGTGAATTTGGAAAGCAATTTGGTTGCTGAGTCAGTGGCCATTGTCTTTGCTGCGAAGACTCAATTTGAAATTTTTGTTGGATAGGTGGTACATAAGTTTTGCACATTGTCTAGCCATCATGCATACTCTTCTACCTCTGGAGGGGAAAGTTCGTAAATACAACTTTATGGCGTCTGGATTGGCGAAGTATTATAGGATATGATGGTGCCAACTTAAGAGTTTTGATGTTGAAAGCTTTGTATGAGTTTTGTTGTTGGTACCCATATGATAGGAACATTGTCGTGAAGGTGGATTGTAGTTTCCTTTCCCTCTGGAAATAATACAATTGCCATTTATTCAAAATTAATGAGTTATTGTGTAACTGGCTTGTTCTCCTGACCTGTGTGCCATGTATTCATAAGGCGTCATTTGGAGAACAGGAAACTGTTTCACGACTCAATGACACCATTTAGTGCGATCTTGAAACTGTTTCACGACTCAATGACACCATTTAGTGCGATGTTGGTGCTGCTTTATTCAGATGACCTCCAACATGGAGCTTGTATTTTCTTCATCCGTTGCAACTGTGATTATGCACTTGGTAGGTGAAATGGTATTTCTATTTCAGTCGGCAAGAAAACAAATTTTACTGAACTTCATTTACCACCAAAAATGCATCTTCTATTTGCTCAAATGTTGGTGTATATTGCTGGATTCTTCGTTTAAGTGTCTTCTTGCGGTTGACTCTTGCTTTTTGGATTTTCTTCATTGTTTCTCTTCCGTTTGCCGTGTTATCAACGACGGGTTATCACCTTTGCACTTCCATTTGTAGCTTGCCCAAAGCACCTATTTGTAGACGACAACAAAAATAACGCGAGTTCGCATCCTTACTTTTAATTAGTAGAGAGCCTTAGAGCCTTACTTTTAATCTACCCACATGTCTAATTTTTAAAACATAAGAAATTTTGATTGATTGAATGAATGAAATCCCAAGGGAAGTTGTGGTAGAAGCGGGGAAAAGTATAGAGACGTATTGATAAAAGGTAGCCTTTATATTTTAGAAGTATTTAATTTTTGGAGAATTTTTTATTTTAGTGTTAAATTTTTATTTAAGTGGCTAGTTTTTTAAATTTTTAATAATTTAATTTAAAACATTAATTTTGTTAATATTCTATTGATTTAGTTCATGGAACTACTTCTAGTTATAATATGTCAATATTCACGTAAAAAACTGTTGAATATGTAATTATTTATGTGAACTAATCTAATAGGTTATGACACCCTATAGCCTACCTCTAGACTAGAGATTAGATTTTATCGGCTAGGATATATATTAATGGCATTAGAGAAGGCTGGGTATCTTCTATTATTAAGGAAGTACTAATTATTCTTGCCTTCTTTCTAGTATTTTTTATGTTTTTCTTCGTTCTTTTATATTTTATACATTGCAGATAATATTTAACTTGAGTGCAAGGGAGAGACTTAATAGTTATGCTATCAATTTAGTTAAAATTAGCTTAACAGGAACAATTTTGAGAAAATTTTAAACTTTGAAAAAATATTGATCAATTATAAGTTTGGTTGATATTGTGATTTTATTTATTTAAACAAATAACTATGAGCTTTGATGATTAATTTGTTATCAACTTGCTTTCATAATTTCGAGAATGGACACTTAATCTATATTATGATAATTTGTACACACAATTGAGTTGGATGTGAATTATTTTTAAGCATTTTCATAATCACACACAAACAAAGAAAAAAAGCATATGAATAAATGGACATAAAATAAATTGACTCTGATAGCTTCAAAACAAGTAAATAGGTTGAAGTTAAAAATGACGATAGAAGTCATTTGAAATAGGGATCTAATCGTATAACCATAAGTATTCGTAAAAAAGTGTTTACTCTTGCGTCAAAAATGCAGGCTTTCAAATACTCGTGTACTATTTAAAATTTAGTATTTTGTTTTTCTTTAAATAAGGGGCAAGAAAATGGTTGAAAGTTTTAGTCTGTCATGTATGCTCATCTTATCCATTAGGTTAAATTTTGTGGATTAAGTTAAAGTTTAAATGATCATGGAGTGAATTGAATTGATTTATAATTTAATGTAAGTGGCTAAATACCTAACAATTTGACGGTCGTTGTAATTAAATGAATAACGGAAAATCTTGATTAATTGAATTGATCTGTTAAATGCTTTCTCATAATTGTCTCCTATTTATTTTATGAGTAATGATATTGATTTGCTTGAAGACAAGCAATTGTTTAAGTGTACGGGAGTTAAGAGACTTAATAGTTATACATCTTTGTTATAATTAGCGTAAAAGGGATAATTATAGAAAAAATTTAACTTCGAGTTAATATTGATCAAGATGATTTTTTATAAGTTTCGTTGTTTTTGTAATTTGATTTGTTTAGGCAAATAACTATGAATTTTGATAATTAATTTGACTTCAATTTGCTTCATTATTTTTAAGAATTAATACTAGATTTGCACTATGATACTTTGTGTATAATTTGTACATATAAATGAGTTGGATGTGAATTCTTTTCAAGTATTTTAATAATTTAAAAAATGAAAAGTGAGTATAGAATAAATTAATACCGCTAGCTTCAATCCAAGTAAAAATGTTGAAAATAAATAGTGGCAATAGTAATCGTTTGAAATAATAACCTAATTGAGTATTGAGAGTATTTATGATAAGGTGTTTATTCTCATGTCAAGAGGTTAGATGAATTTAGAAAAAAGCTTCCAAATGCTCTTGTCTTGTTTACAATTTAATGCTTAGTTTCTAATTGATTTATGACTTGACACAAGGAATTAAATGCCTAACAATTTGATGAGTTTTGCAATTGAACAAATAAAAGAGAATCGTGATTGATTTGTAAATGCTTGCCCATAATTGTCTCATATTAAAACTATAGGTAATGAAGTTGATTTACTTAAGGACAAGCAAATTCTTTACGTGTAGATGAGTTTGATAAGTAGTGCTAATTGCTCAATGTTTTTACCATGATTTTAAGAGTATTTAGTTTGTGTTTCAATGACTTCTAGAAGTACTTAATTTAGCTTACATTTTGTTTACATGCCTTATTCTAACTCTACAATAAAGAAGGAATCAATTCAAGTAATTTTGAGTTAAGTTGGAGTGATTTTGGCATGATTTTGAAGGAAGGACTTAGAACATGGGAGCAACAGGAACCTATACTCAGTAATATTGGGCAACTGGGACTCGTATCCAAAAACACAGGTCAAACAAGGAATTGTGTTCAACCTCTATTCCGTGTTGGTTTATTCTGTTTCTTCCTTTTTTTGGTCAGAAGAAATACAAAACTAACACAAAATCATGCTGGACCTGTTTTATCAGTAATTATTATGGAAAAGAAATTAAGTGAGGTATAAAACAATACTGGGAGCTACAAAGTCCCATGTTAGACCTGACTATGGGCAGGGGTGAGCTGAGCCTATGCCTAGGGCCTCCTAATTTGCTTTATTCTTCCTAACCTCTAGCTCCCTGTAGGAACTAACTATTTTCCTGTACATAGAGGTAAAGTTAAGAGGCCCACATCTTTTCTTTCATCCCGCCTACAAAACCTCAGAACTAGCCTGTCCCTTGTTTAACCCATACTTGATAAAAATTTTAGGATTTTATGATAAAAAATTGAGGAGGAGAAGAAAAAAGAGAGACATATGTGAGAACCAAAAATTAGTCATAAGGTTGTAGGAGATTCAATAACATATCAAAAAGGAAAAACATTTAGTTTATTGAAAGATTCTAATTTTTTGAGAATTGTCCATGCTTGTTTATTTTGTTAAATTAAAGTAACGAACATAGAATATTTAACTTCGGATTCATCTATAAAAATGATGCAGTGAATATAGAAAATCTCTTTATATATTACAACATGAATAATGAAGGTTGAATGAGTTGCTAGAGACATGATTATGTGATCCTTCTAAGTTGGAGTGAACTATATCATGAAAATTTATGAAACTCCTATTAATCTAAGTAAATAGGATTAGTTATTAAATTAAGATAAATTTAAGCATAGAAATATTATATGGAAATTCTTTATTCAGATCTAGTCTTTTTAATAATTATTTATTCTTGTATATCGGTTTGATTGATTATCTTTTATTTGTTATTTTAGTTTTATTAATTTTTTAATTTAATAACTCGTTTTGTTATATTAGATAATAATAAAAAATGACTAATACTACATAAAACGATAAGTCGACTTCCCTTTATAATTTTGTTTAGTATTATTTTGTGTTCGATTAGCAATATGGAAGAGTTTATATATGTTTTCACAATAGTATAGATCAAAGTAGGATGGAGGATCGCGATGACGAGAGCTTTCCACTTATCTGGGCATCTTACTAAAAATTTTCCTGAAAATCCAAAGCTTCCTATGCTATTGGTGCACCAAAAATGGAGCCTTAATGTCAATTATCTATGGAACCTGACAAGGAATCGACACCCCAAGTCATCAAATTCCAAGGAATAAAAACATATTCCTTAAAACGCATGTGGAGGCAATCGACAAAACAGCGAATAAACCCACATGTATACCTTGAGTCATAAACTGTACCATTTTATTGAACTTGTGATGCAAAACATTTATGTCCTTATTCTCACCTAAGTAAAATGCTATGTATAGTTTTTAGTCTGTTTAATTCTATCGAAAATAGACTCTCTATAAAGCAGAAATACGGTTGTATATTACTGAACTTTCTCAAATTTCACGTCCTAAAAGAACGAGTATTATTATTATTGTTGTTGAGTCTATTAAAAATTCAGTGTAGAAGAAAAGGGTTTAAAAAATTCACCCTTCATACATTCATTCATTAGTTTTATTACTTAATTAAAAATCTATATAGAAACAAAAGGAAGTAAAGGAAATTCTTTTATCATTCAAAATTATACAATTTTATAATTAATAAAATTTTCAAATGATTGGTGCAAAAATAGGTATATGACTATGCAATTGCAAACGATAAATTTAATAAAAATATAAATTTAATAACATATGCTAAATTTTATTTTGATTTTTGGTTTGTGGAACAAAAGTTAAGACTTTCACTCCTTTTTATAGGAAATAATTCTTATTCATCATAATATATAATATTTTATTTTTTTCAGTGGTTACTCTAGTAAGAGACTAATATAATTATGATATAAGAAACTAAAATTTGATATTTTAAAATTATTTGTTTTATTGTAATAGAACTTACTAATGCCATATAATGTTGGTACCATTACTTTCAGATAGTATTTCAGATATATTTTTTAAATTACAAAATCTCCTTAATGAGAAATATATTAAAAATTAATTACTCTTAACTTGGGATGACAATGAGTAATCCTACTTAAAGCCTATTGTCGATAACTTAAATCCTACAAACTGAGTTTGCCTGGAGTTCTGACCAACTTTTCTTTTGAGAATTAAAAGTAAATTACATTAACCAAAAATAAACTATTTACATCAATGTCAACAAGGATCTCACAACCACAACTTAAAACTACTCTACACAAAGATTACAACCAATGCATCAAAGGTTTAAATAGACCAACGCGATTTGACCCCTTGACTGAAAATATCTTGTCTGTTATGAGCTAAGATCGTCTCTCTAATCAAATTGACAATTATCGCAGTGAGCTTGAATTGGTGTTGCTCCTTTTGCAGATAAATCCGCCTATTTCTTTCTCGCCAAAGATAGTAGATGACTATCTGGAAGGATGTTTGAAGAACTAAACCATCCTGATAACCAGACTTAGCATACCTACTGACATAATCCAATACCTCCTCCCATACAAAAGCAACTCTAGATGGTTGAATCAAATGCATAATTCTACTCCACACCGACTTACTATAGGTACATTAAAAAAACAAATGGTTGCGTGTTTCAATCATATGATTACATAAAACACATAAAAGGTCTTAAGACTCGAATGACCTATCTTTAGTTCTCAGCCGATTCTTAATCACCAACCACAAAACAACAGTAGCCTTAGGGCAAAGTACCTGCTTCCAAACTATTTCAGACCACGTCACAATTACACCAGGGTTAACAAGTAAATTATGCGCCGACCTATTGTTAAAAATCTCACTATTATGCAAGGTCCACTTCATCCTATCCTTCCTACCAGTAATCAGAGATCCAGGTAAATACCTTTCCAGTATGTGGGAATGGTGAAGTAACTGAAGGAATGGCAAAGTAACTGAAGTCTTGGCCACTCCTACACAATCCATGTAACCGAGGCCTCCATGAGGATCCTGCTCTGTAGCACCTGCAATTCCACATAACTCCACATCTGGTTGACATTAAACCAATTACCAAACCACCATCGAATATCTTCACCATCTCCTATCTCGTATTTCAAGCAAGGGTAGATCAACTCTCTAAGCTTCAACAAACCCTTAAAAATCCACGAATACCTGTGATTACCCTGGAGCTGCCAAAAACTGAAATTATGGAGATAGTAAGTCTGCACCCATTTTACTCACAAAGCTTCCTTATCCACAAATAAGCGTCATATCCTCTTAAGGAGTAGAACCCGATGTGTTCGGTTAATAGACATAATACTCAAACCCCCTTACTTCTTATGAAGAATGACTTAACTCCATTTTACTTTGATCCCTTTACAATTTTCTGTTTTCCTTGACCATAGAAAGAATTTTAACACCCTCTTCAAATCCTTAATCACTTTTTTAGGAAGAACCATATAGGTTGCCCAATGTATGTGCATACTAGTCAACATGAAATTAATCAGAGACACTTGAGCTGCTAATGATTGGAATCCATTCTGCCACACCAGGATGCGAGCTTTCAACTTTTCTATCAAAGGAATGAATTTTGAATACTTTGGTTTACCTGTACTATTCGGTACTCCCAACTAGCTAAAAGGAAAATCTTGCTTTGTAAAACCCACCAAGTCACATATCCATTCAACATTCTGGACATCTGAAGATACATAAAAGCCACTCTTCTGCTCATTAATCTTCATCCCTGACTACCCCGAAAAAATGCTCACCATGTTTATCATCATCCTGATAACCTGAGGCTCATCCTTGCAAAAAAAGAAAACATCATCTGCATACAATAGATGGGTCAATTGTACTTCCCGACAGTGGTGATGGTATTGAAACAGCCCGTTACTATGCACCAACTTTGTAATCAATCTAGAGAGATCCTCCATCGCCAATGTAAAGAGGTAAGGGGAAAGGGGATCCCCTTGCCTGGTCCCTCTCTTATTAAAGAAAGGCCTAGTAGGAATCCCATTTACTAATATACTTATAGACGAAGTCTGAATGCATTGTATAATCCATCCTCGAAACCTACCCAGCAATTGTATCGCCTCCAGGCATAACTTCAGATAATCCCAACTTATCGTATCATAGGCTTTAAAAAGGTCCAATTTCAAAGCACAACTTTGAATAGGTTTTCCAGATTGGTACTCCCCCAACAATTCTTGCAAAATTAGTATATTATCACATTTCTTTCTGGAAAAAAATACCTTTGTGCTCTACCGACCACCTCCACAACACCTTATTGAGTCTGTCCGCCAGTAGAGTAGCAATAATCTTATAAACTGTAGAGCAGCAAGAGATCGAACGGTAATCCGTGATCCTCGACGGCCTCTGTATCTTAGGAACTAAGTAGATAAAAGTATGATTGGCTTCCTTAAGCATAGATCCTGAGGAAAAAAACTCCAATATAGTCTCCGTAAGTAGAGGTCCCGTGATCTCCCATGTTTGTTGGAAGAAACCTACAGAAAATCCATCCGAACCTGGTGCCTTAAAACTATTAAGCTTAAATACCACCTCTTTCACCTGAGAAGCTGTAAATGGCTCAATAAGCATCTCTTTCATTATTAGATATGGATGATACTCTAAAACATTCTCAATTAGAACCCACTTCGCTGATTAGTAGAGCTCTGCATTAAATTCTCAAAATAGGATCGGATATGCTCAGATAACCCCTCCTTATCAGAAATAGGATTTCCTTACCCATTCTGTAGTTTCGTGATGGTGTTGATACTCCTTCTCGCCAATAATGAAGCATTGATGAACTTCGAGAGGATACTAGATCAGATGGACTGTGAGGATGATCAGAAGGTTGAGTATGCTGCTAGTTTGCTTCAGGGAGATGCCCTACATTGGTGGGAGAGTGTGCCAAGGAGTCAGATGAGACCGTCGGTGTTGGCATGGAAGGACTTCTTGGCAGCCTATAAGAAGAAGTACCTATCTGAAGTGTATATTCAACAGAAACAGAGGGAGTTTCTGAGTCTCACCTAGAGGGAGATGACTGTAAGTGAGTATGAGCGTCGGTTTACACAGTTATCTCTATATGCACTAGAGATTATGCTGAGTGAGGCGGCTAAGTATTGTCGATTGAATCAGGGTTGCACCTAGCCATCAGAGAAAAAGTAGTAGTGTAGAACTTCTGTGACTTCCAGAAGCTGGTTGAAGCTGCACTGAGGGTTGAAAATATTGAGAACATAAAGAGTGCTGTGAACAAGAAGAGAAAGGGGATAGAGCAGATCAAGAGGAGAGGTGGTACTTCTATGCCCGAGAGGAGTGCCAGAAGCTTTCCTATGCAGTCTGATGAGAGAAGCAGTGGTGCAAGTAGGTCCAGACAGATGAGGACTGTCTCTTATCAGGCCTCAACAGCTGGAGGCAGTAAAAGAGGAGAAGGGGACACGTCATTCGTCCCTAAGTGTGACCATTGTGGCAAGTTTAATGGAGGAGAGTGTTACCGATTGACAGGAGCTTGTTTCAAATGTGGAGAGAAAGGGTACATGGCCAGAGAGTGTCCTCAGCATGCAAGGTATGAGAAGAGTCAGATACAAGGTTCGAAGAGATCCGAGACTGTGGGACACCAGACTACAACTGAAGTGGGCATTTCTGGTGCAGCAAAAAGGGTGAATCTTCCAGGGAGATCCAAGGGGCAAGTACCAGCTAGGATATTTGCAATGACACGGGAGAATGTAAAGATCACTCCAGAAGTTGTGACTGGTATGATTAAATTATTTGATGATGATATTATTATTTTGATTGATTCGAGTTCTACCCATTCATTTCTATCATCAAGTAAAACTATGCGTGGTAGGAATCTGAGCCCATTGGATCCTCCTTTGATGGTGAGTACTCCAATTGGCTAATGTGTTATTATTAGTCAAGTATACAGAGACTGTGAGATATATGTTAAAGGGGAACAGTTAGTAGTGGATCTAATGCCTTTGAAAATGAGAGGATTATATGTGATTTTGGGTATGGACACCTTAGAGAGGTACAATGCTAATCTGGATTGTAAACATAAGGCAGTAAAGTTCATGGAAAATGATAAAAAAGTGGTGTTTGTGGGAGACAGGAGAGTAAACCCGCCTAGAATTGTTTCGGCTTTGACAGCAGAGAAGATGATGAGGAAAGGATATAAAGCATATTTGGCCTATGTGCTAGACACAAGCGCAAATAAAAAGAAGTTAGAGGAAATACCTGTGGTTAGGGAATTCCCAGATATCTTTCCCGAGGAATTACCAGGATTACCACCTCCTAGGAAAATTGAGTTTCTCATTGAGCTTCTTCCAGGCACAAAACCAATATCGATTCCGCCTTACCGAATGGCTCCAGCGGAATTGAAGGAGCTTAAGGAAAAATTGGAAGAGTTATTAGAGAAAGGTTACATTAGGCCGATCTCTTCGCCTTGGGGAGTTCTGATTCTCTTTGTGAAGAAGAAAGATGGATCGTTGAGGATGTGTGTGGATTATAGGAAGCTCAATCATATCACTATAAAGAACAGATACCTGCTTCCTCGCATAGATGATTTGTTTGATCAATTACAAGGGGCAAAAGTTTTCTCCAAGATAGATTTGAGATCAGGTT
>JANZXR010000003.1:26651347-26691319 GCA_027575705.1 Erythroxylum echinodendron
TTTTGATTGAGGTTAACTATTATGTCAAGTTTAGGAGGATTTAATTCATGGATTGATAGAATTAAAGTGTTGATGTTCTAAGATGCATAAGGGCATTTTTGGAAGATGGCTTAAGGTTGAAAGAACCTAAGTTTATAAGGAAAGGTAAAGTGGACTTTAGCATTCATTAAGGGTAAAAAGGGGAAAGTAAAATGTTGTCTTAGGATGTAAAAGACCAAAAAGGTGATTGGAGTAAAAAAAGAAGAGGAAAAATCCTGAAAGAGAGAGAGAAAAGAGAGAGTTTTGGTGGCTGAGGGAAAGAAAGAAAGCTAAGCTAGGGTTTGATTTTTCTTAGTCTTGAAGAGTGATTTTGATGTTACTCATTAAGAGAAAAAGAAAGAGGAAGAGAAGAGCTTTCTTTAGAGCCAAGGATCTCATAAGTTGGTGAAGATCTAAGGTAAGTTGATTTCTAGATCTATTGAAGTTCTGAAGGGCTTTTGATTCAAAGAGATTGGGAAATGTATGGGTTTAAGCATTCTAGTATAAGTTCAATGCTTTAGGTTCTATAGATTCTCATTGAATAATGACTTGGTTTGTTGTAGGAAACTAAACAAATCCGACCCAAGGTGAAAGGGAAAGGCAACAGTGAACCTTTCATTTGTCAAGCATTTTGGTGGGTAATGTATTTATAGTTATTGTGTGATTGGGCAGATTCTTGCCTATATATGTGTGCATATATGTAAAATTTGCTGAAATGTGTGATTATTGAAAATGCATATGATTTATGAACTTTGATTCTGTTATGCCTTGAAAATTTCATGGCATTCTGTACATTTGGAAAAGCATAAGAAGCACGAAAATATGAAAATGCATGAAATGAATATGTGATTTGTCTGGGCGAGAGGGGAACCATTCTATTCGTCACGTGTACATTGACAAGAGCCTTCTCCTGGCTGCCCGCTTATGGCATATGAGCTCCGAAAAAGGACTCATTCTGTTTATGGGGTAAACTTTGGTTTCTCCATTCTGTCCATAGAACTCTCGAGCTATTTGTTTGTGCATTGTATCTGTAAATTGTCAAGTATGATGCACTTGGATGATTGTGTGTTCTGCATTATTCTGTTTACTTGAAATATACTTGAATTTGTACTGATTACTGATGGTTATAAGTATATTAGCTACTGATCTGTATAGCTCAACCCCCTTTTCTTCCCTCCTCAGGTGCAAACCAAGACGATACTGATCCCTGCAAGGCATCAAATACTCCACATTAGTTAAAGACATTTGGACTAAGTCAGTCTTGTAATAGCTTATTCGACATATCAGCATGGATCATCTTTTGTATTTTGGTTTAAGTTGATATGTAATATGATTTGTAATAACTCTGACGGTATTTTTAAAATGAAAACAGTTGAATTGAATTCCTTGGTTTGATTATGTTATTTTAAAGATTTGGATAATGAAATATGTGTGTACATTTCTGCTTGATGCATTTGTTAATTGCTGTTAGTCATAGAATAGCATGTTTGAGTTGGGAGGATTGCAAGTGAAAAACACAGACGAAAGGAATCGTCTGTGATGACGTCACAACAAAAAGGTAAGGAAAAATATAAAGGAGAAGTATCGTCTATGCTGACGTCAGAACACAGAGGCAAGGAAGAGTAGAAAGGAGAAGTATCGTTTGTGCTGACGTCATAACACAGAGGCAAGGAAGAGTAGAAAGGAGAAGTATCGACTGTGCTGACATCAGAACACATAGGCAAGGAGGAATAAAGAGTAGAAGTATCCTCTGTGCTGACGTCAGAGCACAGAGGGAAGGAGGAATAAAGAGTAGAAGTATCCTCTGTGTTGATGTCATAACACAGAGGAAAGGATGAATCAAGAGTAGAAGTATCATCTGTGATGACATCAGAACACAGAGGACACGTCATCACATAGAAGATAGAACACAGAGGATAGACCACAGACGATAATAGTCAACACAGAAGATAAAAGTCAACTACAGAGGATAGAACACAGAGGATAGACTACTAACGATAAGTGGTCAACACAGAAGATAAAAGTCAACCACAGAGGATAGAACACAGAGGATAGAACACAGACCATAGGTCAAGGATTATAAGAAGGAGTTAAGAAGTGATATTAGTTGAAGAGTATCGTCTGTGTTACTATACACAGATTCCTCTGTGTTACTGTTCACAGACTTCGTCTGTGTTATTATTCAAGAGTATCATCTGTGTTACTGTTCACAGACTTCCTCTGTGTTACTGGTCATGAGTATCGTCTGTGTTACCGTTCACAGACTTCCTCTGTGTTACTGTTCACGATATCGTCTGAGTTACTATTCATGATTATCTTCTGTCCTATTTTTGACTATTCAGAAGTTAAAAGTGGTCTTCGAGGTCTTCATAAAAGTTGTAGATTTTGAAGTCCTCTACCAAACTATCTAAAGAAACCCTAAATTGGTTGCCTAAAGAGAAAGTTATGCCAATAGCTCCGAAGTATGTACATATATAAAGTGTGGACTCACCAACACTGTTCCTTGAGGTATTCGGGTTGAAATGGATAAATGAACTTCGAAGAGGGGAGCTGAACTTAGAAAGGGGAGTTTTGAATGCAAGTAAGCTTGAAGGATGTGTGTTATCTGAATGTGATCGTCGGGCTCCAGAAGCGGGGTCCGACATCTTGTGGTATTAGAGAAAAGAAGATGAACCGATAATAGTCAAGGTGTTCTCTATTGGAAAAAACTCACGTATTATGATATTCTGCATGCAAGTTAGGGTCCAAAAATGGGTCCCAACACTTTGTACCCCACTACTTCTCTCTCCCAAGCCCGACGGATAATATCTATGAAACCTTCAACCTGAATTAACCCGTTGAAGAACCGAAATGGAGTTTCTACCATTATCCCAACAACCAATTGACTAATAATTATGGGTGTATGATCTGAACAAAGAGGATCCCCAAACAACGCTGATGCTTTAGGGAATGTTTGCAACCATCCTTGATTTACCAATGCTCGGTCTAACTTTTCCCTTAAGAACCGGTTGTCCCATGTAAACCACCTACTAGTGCCTTTAAGATCCACCAATTCAACTTGTTGGAGCGTCTGAGACAGTTCCCTCCCTATACTAGGATGCAAACCTGCACCACCCTCCACTTCTTCTGAATTTTAAAAGCAGTTAAAGTCACCTAAAACTATCCACGGGGATTGCATACCCAACTGAATTGTTCTCAAATCCTCCCACAACCGAGATCTTTGAAATGCAAAATTTGATGCATAATCAAAAGAAACTTCAAAATGAGACCCACAAAAAATCCAACAGTGCAGATGAGCACATTTGAACAACTCGAACATCAACTACCTCCTTATTAAACCAACACAAAAAACCCTCTTCTTTTGACCCGAACCTTATTTTATTTTAGTTTCAAGTAGGCCCACCAAAAACGGTTTATGCTCAGATATCACTTCTCTAACCATCAATTGTTTAAGAGGATTATTAAGTCCTCTAGTATACCACACTAACACCGACATCTTAGTTTATCTTTAAAACAAACACTCAGGGGATATAAACCTTTTATGTTTCTTTTTTTTTACCCTTCTTTCGACCCTTCCCCTTAGCAGCTATAACTACAATGGGAGGAGAATAATCAACATCTTCAAATTCTGACTCTAAATCCCTACCTTCTATGTTTAAAGGAACCAGGTTTTCAGTTGGAACCAATACCTCAAAATCTGGTATAACCTGAGTATTAGTAATTCCCTCTTGTCTCTCTTCCCCTCCCTTAGAGAGAATAAGAAAAATACTTTGGGTCGAAACCTTCTTGCTGCCTCTATCCTCAGTATTAATAACATTACTAAGAGGAAATACATTAGAATTGGGCTCCAACATTTAATCAACCATACCTTGTTTATTTGACCCCAGCCCTTGCCCTGTGACCTCTTGCACCCCCTTCTCCATATCACTAACTCCACCTCGAGCATAAGAACCTTCTTTTTAATTCCTATGCTGCCTCCCCATATCAAAAATAATCTCATTATCTTCCTCATGGAAAACCACAACATCTGGCTTACCTAACGTGCTCAAGGGGGAAGAATCTACCACTGGTACCGCCTGCATGTCTTCTTGATTCTTCCTAACAATCTCAACCCAAGTTTTCTTAACCTCTGAAGGTGACCACGGATAAGATAGAGATATCTCATCCCTCACTAGTTTTCCATTTTCTCCAAGTCTGAGTATCAGCAACGTGGTGGGTAAAGGTGCCATCTTAGGAACTTTCACATAAATCTTTGCATATCTTATCCTCTCCATAGAAGCTGTTTGGGAATCCATACAGAGAGGTTTTCCCATTGCACTTGCCAAGTGGCTTAATCCTTAAAGCGTCCAATACTCCATTGACAGTCCATGAAAATGCACCTATAACGGAATCACTTCAATAATTCCCCTATCCAAGTCCACTCCAGGTTGCCATTTCTGCAAGAAAGAGGGGTTGGCTCCCAATGTGCCAAGGCCCCTATTCAATAATCTCTGAGACATTAGCGTTATCCAGAAACTTGAACAACACCTTCCCATCCTCTTGGAACATCAGTCTTTCCAGATCTCTTCGTCTTCATCTCGCCTTCGCCCAAGCATTAACCACCAGGAAGGCTAATCATTTCGACCAAAAAAACCCAACTAGGGTATTGAACCACGCCCTTGCACCCGCCTGAAGCACCTCAATTGGTGGAGAGAAAATGCCATCTTGAACTACATTACGGTAATATTTCAGATCCCTATGATGGTGGGTTATCTTGGGCTTGTTATTCTATGCCCCCTTCAATGGAGAATATGAGATTTGTGCCTCACGACCTCTTGTATACCACACTAACACCGACATCTTAGGAAATCTTTAAAACAAACACTCAGGGAATATAACCCCTTTATGTTTCTTTTTCTTACCCTTCTTCCATTCCCCTTAGCAGTTATAACTAAAATCGGAGGAGAATGATCAACATCTTCAAATTCTGACTTTAAATCCCTGCCTTCTATGTTTAAAGGAACCAGGTTTTCGTTTGAAACCAATACCTCATAATCTAGTATAACCTGAGTATTAACAATTCCCTCTTATCTCTCTTCCCCTCCCTCAGAGAGAATAAGAAAACTACTTTGGGTCGAAACCTTCTTGCTGCCTCTATCCTCCGTATTAATAACATTACTAAGAGAAAACACATCATAATTGGGATCCAACATTTAATTAACTCACCTTGTTTATTTGACCCCATCCTCTGCCCTGTGACCTCCTGCGCCTCCTTCTCCATATCACTAACTCCACCTAGAGCATAAGAACTTCCTTTTTGATTACCATACTGCCTACCCATATCAGAAATAGTCCCATTATCTTCCTTATGGCAAACTACAACATCTAGCTTACCTAACGTGCTCAAGGGGGAAGAATCTACCATTGGTACCGCCTGCATGTCTTTTTGATTCTTCCTACCAATCTCAACCCAAGTTTTCTTAACCTCTGAAGGTGAGCACGAATATGATAAAGATATCTCATCCCTTACTAGTTTTCCATTTTCTCCAAGTCTGAATATCAGCAGCGTGGTGAGTAGAGGTGCCATCTTAGGAACTTCCACACAAATCTCTGCGTATCCTATCCTCTCCATAGAAGTTGTTTGTGAATCCATACAGAGAGGTTTTCCCAACGCACTTGCCAAGCGGCTTAAGCCTTCAAGTGTCCAGTACTCCATTGGCAGTCCATGAAAATGCACCCATAACGGAATCACTTCAATAATGCCCCTGTCTAAGTCCACTCCAGGTCGCCATTTTTGCAAGAATAGGGGTTGGCTCCCAATGTGCCAAGGCACCTGTTTGACAATCTTCGAGACATTAGCGTTATCTAGAAACTTGAACAACACCTTCCGATCCTCTTGGAACATCACTCTTTCCAGACCTCTTCGTTCCCATCTCGCCTTCGCCCAAGCAATAATCACCGAGAAGGCCAATCTCTTCGACCAGAAAAACCTGACCAGGGTGTTGTACCATGCCCTAGCACCTGCTTGAAGCACCTCATTCGGTGGAGAGAAAATGCCATCTTGAACTACATTAGGGTAATATTTCAGATCCCCATGATAGTGGGTTATCTTGGGCTTGTTATTCCATGCCCCCTTTAATGGAGAAGTTGAGATTTGTGCCTCACGACCTTTCACTCCGCTGGACGACACCCCCCTTGTGTCGCCCACTTAAGAGAAGAGGGAAGTCCACCGATGCCAACGCCGCCCTTTTGATCTCCATAAAACAAGACGCACCCCAAAGGTGGATCTCCGGTGAGATAAGAGCCTCCTCCACCCGTGGAAGGTTTCAATAAAGGACCAAGCAGCCCCTTCAGCATTATTAGGCTTTCAAAAAGTTGCAGAACGTACAGAGTTAGGACGTAATAACACAACAAAAAGCAGGCGAAAAGACGTAGAGAGAAATTAGAGGAAGTTTTCTGATCAACTTAAAACTTCGATTCATTAACTTCAGTTTCAAAATGGAGGGAGTTGGATGAAAGTTTTTTTTCACTTTTTAAAAAAATCTTCTAACATATAAAGTTTTTACCTTATGATGGTACATCAAAACTTGTTTATTAATTAGTTTATAGATTAATTTATATATTTATTATCTTTTTCTAAAATTTGATACCTAATAAAAATTTAAAATTAAAAGATTTATAATTTATAATTTTTAAATTTAAATTAGAAAAGAATTACTTGATTATTTGGATATTAGTTTTATTTTATTTAATAATGTATATGTCAGTTGAATTTATAATCTTAATTTCTTAAATTTTTTACTTTTCTTTTTAATCTCTCTTTTTTTTAATTCACGAGCCTTGAAGTAACCGGTGATGTTATTCCTTTGTGACCAAAATGTCACAATTTCAAAACACGAAAATAATTTCTTTGTGAAATCTAAAGAGAAGATTGCATATAATTGATCTCCCTATCCCAACTTTCGCAAAGCGGAAAGTTATATGTATTGAGGCTTTTGTTATTGTTGTAACGCCACGTGATGTGAAACATAAAAACAAAATTTATCTCTAGATAATTAAAAATTGTATACATCATATTAGGAACGTAATTTGTTTTTGTTAAGAAATAAGGCAATTTAAATTCAGTATGCCTCTATATATATAATACAATTGACATGTCAACAATCTTGACAAACAAAACAAGACAAATTATATTATCATGTCCTTTTAATTTTCTACTTCTTTATCTGTTGTTCTCTGTCCTTTATATAAGAGTATGTACAATGATTGCGTGATTATCGAAACAATTATATTAATTATTAAAAATAACTCAATATAACAAAGTTCCATTAATGTGGATGTAGCGGCTTTTGCAGTTGCGCACTCCATCGGTAAAACAAAAGTGACGTAAATGAATCTTAAAACTGGGAAAATGGGTCCCATGTTTTTAACGCATTTGTTGGAACCGTCGAGATCTGTAAAACCTTCTTTATGATAAAATGGCACCAACAAGGACGAAAGCTGATGTGTGGTCAGAAGCATTAACCAATTAAGAACCCGATCACGTTCTGTCTAGACTACAGCCACAGGAATGGTCCTTCATAACACGTGTACTCTACCCCCTCAATATTTTATGGCTCAAGGTGCTTGGTTGATGTGGGCGTGTATACTTAGTTTTTGTTTTCTGGGTTGGAGCAAGATTTTCTTTTTGGTCTCTTTTTCTGTCTGCTCTCTGTTCTTGTGAATTTCTGGGCATAAAAGGTGCGACCTTTTCAGTTGAAGAGATATTTTTGGATGGTCGAGAGTGTTATAACAGTTTTCTTTAGAGAGTGTCTCAAATTTTTTCGTTGCTGTGTGAAAGTTGTGAGATTTTGATACTTCAGTTCCGGAGTTTTTAGGAAGGTTTTAAAGACCACATGTATGGGGGCGTTTGTTGGCTCCATTTTGTCTTCTTTACTGACCTCCTGACGACGTGCTTTTATCATGGCCACATTAAAAGAGGTCCTACGTGATCCTTGTATATAAATTGTTTGGTTCCTTAACCTTGTTGCAACATAACTTGAGTTCAAGTACTGGATGGAGCTCCTAAGTTTCTACATATATAGTTGAAATCATTGATGCTTCGAAGTGCTAGATTGTGAACTTGTATGGAGGTCTAGTCTGTTTGTCTTCATTCCAATTGTGAACTTGTAAGGTCTAGTCTGTCTGTCTTCATTCCAAATGTTCATGGCGTCATTTGTTTCCTTCCAAACGTCACCTTTTTATGTCATAAATTCGGATATTAAGAGTCGGTTTCGAGTTAGAGTTCAAACTTCAGATGGTGGCGATTCAATGACATTGTCATCTGCTTCTGTTGCGGTGAATGGAAACATTTTCACTGAAGGGAAAGAACAGATCGGAGCAGTACTTACTAATGGAGGTACTGAGGGGAAAAGGAAGAACAGAAATTTGTATGATGGCGGGAATAGCAAGTTTAAGTCTACAGTGAAGACAAAGTTGACAAAAGATGTAGCTTCAGATGAATTGGAGTTGCTGTGGGATGATGGGTATGGAACAAAGTCAGTGAGAGATTATCTTGATGGTGCCATGAAGATAATCAAGCCTGATGGAGGACCACCACGGTGGTTTTGCCCAGTTGAGTGCGGACAACCTTTAAGAAATGCTCCATTGCTTCTGTTTTTACCTGGTAATTTATAGCCAAATGATACTTACAAAACCTAGGAATACACATCAGGAAATTAGTCATGAATGGGATTTCTAAACCTCACCTGTAATTATTTGCTATATAATTTCTTACTTAATGTTCTTGGTCTGTACCTTTAACATTGTGAGTCCGTGAAGTGTTGGAATTGTAGAATCATATTCTTTAGTATTGATGAATGCAGGGCTTGATGGCGTTGGTCTGGGTCTAACTTTGCACCATAAAGCTCTAGGGAAGTAAGCTCAATTACTTTTACCTTCGTTGCAAGCTAGTGGTTAGTTCTGTATAATTAGCTTTCAAACATTTCAATTCGTGGCATCAAAAGATTGCTAAAAACCATTATAAAGGAAGATGAAGTAGGTGATCATCAACTCCAAGAGTTTTTATATGCTTTCGGATGGTGGTTGAAACACCCTCCATTGCTAATGTGTAAAAGAGAAAAATAGTAAGTCATTATTACGAAGGTACAGACATAGATTTCAACTTGTTACAAACAGTTTTAGTAGCTCATATAAAGATAGAACTGAATTGATCTTCAAACTTCGTTTAGGCTCCCCTTCAATTTTTCTCATTTAAAACTCTTCATTGTTCTTTTGCAAAATACAGGGCTTTTGAAGTTCGGTGCCTTCATATTCCGGTGCTTGATCGAACTCCATTTGAAGGTATTATATTATGTTAGCCTTTATATATTATGTAATGTATATTCCCGTTCAACTGTAATCTGGCAACCTGTAAATACAGCACGTTGCAAGTAAGATTTCTCTTGTACTGATAAAACATGGGAACTTCTTCTTGCATGAAGGACTGGTGAAATTTGTGGAAGAAACTCTTAGGCTTGAGCATGCCTCATCTCCAAATAAACCAATTTATGTAGTTGGAGACTCCTTTGGAGGATGCCTAGCACTTGCTGTTGCTGCTCGCAATCCTAAGATAGATCTCGTGTTGATACTAGCCAATCCAGGTTTGTTTGCAGTCATCTGTTCATTAAGAATGCACACAGAAACACTTTAAACTTGATCACCCTCGGATTGTGCTTGGTTTGAGATGTTGTCTGATGTTTTTCCCTTGTACTTTAGCAACATCGTTTGGAAGGTCACAGCTGCAACCCATGTTCCCTATCTTGGAAGCTTTACCAGATGAATTGCATGATGGATTGCCCTATTTTCTTAGCTTTGTCATGGGTACATGTTCATTATCTTGTTTTGTTACTGTCATCATTTTGTTTGCTCTTCATTAGGAGGATTGTTCGCTCGTTTCAATTTCAATTTATTGTTCCTCATTCTTTCCAAATCCAATATTTTCTGGTACAATTATTTGAAGTTTGACATCATTTTGCATCTAAAATGGAAAATGAGTTCTCGAATATGCTAAATTTCCTATTCATCAAACCAGGTAATCCACTGAAGATGGCGACAGTTGACATTGAAAACACACTTCCACCAAGATTACAACTTGAGCAATTGGCTGTCAATCTCACTTCTATGCTACCTTGTCTTTCGGTAAGAAGTATCCCAAGTATTTATGCTTTTTGTTTCCTGTTGCTTCTTTTATTATGAGCTCCATATCATTTTACCCTCTTTGCTTCCCATCTTAAAGGGAGATTTTGTTATGAGTAAGTGAAGTCTGCAGATGTGGAAACTATGGAGTCAGTCTTCCTTGTAGTTCTTCTTCTTCTGTGATTATCATTAACAATTGTTCTCCAGTCATGCATTATGTCTGTCTTAGTTGGCATTATTACGTTAAGATATTGAGAACTGATATGAACAAGAAAAATTGTTATATAGCTGTTAATATTTGATGTGAAAGGATTTCTAAAATTTGATGTGAAAGGATTTCTAAAGACTATGTTCTGGTATTTTATTTCATGCACAATGTTGCCATATCTAGGTGTTGATAATGCAGTTATATTCTTTCTATTCTTTCCTGATGTGAATAGAATAATTTGCCAATGTCCATTTCACCTTATATCTACTGATTTTGTTCTCTAGATATATAAGTATTCTTTAGTGGGGCTTTAAACATCCTAAAATGTTGGAATTCTTAGGGTTTGGCAGATATCATCCCAAAGGACACTCTTCTTTGGAAGCTGAAGCTCTTAAAATCAGCTGCTGGATATGCTAATTCTCGTCTTCATGCTGTAAATGCGGAGGCGATAGTACTAGCGAGGTAGTTATTCCTCCTGGACTTCAACATTTCTTTCATTCCTTGTGTATAATGTTGATTATTTTTTAGAAGGCTTACTAGTGTTGCTATTTCTGTGTGTATGCAGTCATATCAGCGACCATATGACTGCATAGACGCTGATATGACTGCATAGGCACAGGAATTAAATTTCTAAACTTTCCCAAAGTACAGAAAAAGTTGTAGATTTCCTGAGAAAAGGGAAAATAGATGATAAAAGGAATAATCTTACATCTAGGTTATAGATTTTTGGACAATATCTCTGTACTGTTTATATAATCATTTAAGTTGGATCGAGAACTTTGTTGTAGCAATCAATATTTCTTCAGACTCATAATTTCTTTTGAACGTGGTATGTGGGTCAATTTCTTATTGTTTATCAATATAAATTTGATAGTATATTTCCATTATAGTGGCAGAGATTATATGCTTCCCAGTGAAGAGGAAGCTAAACGCCTTCAAAGCTCACTGCGTAATTGTACAATTCGTAACTTCAAGGAAAATGGGCATACTCTTCTATTGGTAGGTGAAAATAACAAGGAGCATGTATAAATCTCAAGTAGTTGAAATTGTTTGTGTTTCATGCAAGCGTATTTGACTTGTAATACTGATTTTTCTGTGCTGCTTGTAAGTTTAAAGTTATTCAAAGCAAATGGAGCATCTACAGACATAAAAAGTATGCCGGACTACTTGAATATCAATCAATTCTTCATTCCTTACTATGCAAGTCTATTATTTCTACCAGCAACTGTTAGTGCTACCTATAATGCAGATTAGTGTTTGAGGATAGGGTTTGAGAGAGGAAACATGTTAGTTCATGGTACAGGCTCCTAAAGTTTCCTTTTCCATTTGAAGGGTTTTTCCTTGGGAAACATGGGGTAGGTAATCCCTAGTAGCATCCCAAACAGTAGTTGAATGATGGTGCTTTTGGGAACTTTCAGCCAGGTCCCTGAATATGTTTCATTTGACATCACTTCTATTCCTTCTAACTCAATTTGATCTCAACCAATACGATAATTAGGTGCTCTTGATTTACCAAAAAAAAAAAAGGTGCTCTTGGAAGTAAATGAGAAAAAATGGTTGAACAATAAAAATGATAAACTTCTGAAAACAAATGGAAAGTTATCTTCTCTAGTTCAACAATTTCCCATGAATGATGGATGGAATTTCCTCTATATAGGTTCCTCTATATTTCCTTCTTGTTGCTCCGGCTTTGTTAGTAAAGATTGAAAATTGAAGTTGGGTTTGCTCTCAAACAATGCACTTCTTAAGCGTGAAACTCGAGAAGGCTATGATGCAGAATGCTTATGATATGCTGTATGTCCAATGCTCTTGGTGATGGATTTTTCTTCCTTGAGATGTAAAATGTATTGATTATTCCTTTTGTTTTGTCTGTCAATGTAAAAGTGATTGCATTGAACATATTTGATCTAATTAAGGCACCTTTCTTTCAGTCATTTGTTGGACAAGTGACATACATCTGGCCTTGAACAGTTATTCTTTTCTAATACTTGCAGTGTTTATATGTCCGACATTTGTTTCATTTTGCTTTTCCTTCCCGCTTCTCCCCTGCTCCTGCCCTCTCTATTTCTTATCATCTTTGCTTGTTTTGTGATGGTTCAGGAAGATAGCATTAGTTTGCTGACAATTATCAAAGCTACTAACAAATATCGTCGTTCACGGAGGCTTGATTATGTCAGGGACTTTGTACCGCCTAGCATGTCAGAATTCAAACGTGCAGTTGACGCAATTGGGTAATGCAATACCTTTATCGCTTCTGGTTTTCAAAGCCTTAGTTCTGACAACTGTAAACATGATTGCTGCATGAAAAATTTTTTATTTGAAAACTCAAATGGTCTTGACTGTTCTTGCCTCTTTGACGAGTGAACCATATGGCCTGGAAGAAAGTTAGTTCTTAAAGTTGTGGTGAACATGAATATTAGGAGGTCCTTCTATTTCCTTGGTTTTTGTTTATCATTTGTTGAGAGTTCATATCCTGTTATTGCAGCATAAAGATGCTTAATTTGACAAGGAATGCTGACTTCTACCATAAAAAATCCTCTCCTCACTTAAATCGAGAACTAAAATGAGTGCATCTAGAACCACATCTTTGTGCACCCAATTTGGGATCTGGCTCAGTATCAGCGATTGTTGAAGTAGAATCTGATCACATCAAAGAAGTTATTACATTTAGTTCATTTCTATCTGCTGATATTGTTAGTCTATCTGTGGATAAAGTTGACATTACAATCACATGGATTTCAGGTTATTGCGCTCTGCCGCTAGTTCTGCTATGTTCTCTACTCTAGATGATGGGAAGGTAGTGAAAGGTCTTGGTGGGGTTCCTAATGAAGGTCCTGTCTTGATAGTTGGTTACCACATGTTGATGGGATTTGATGTATTTTCCCTTGTTGAAGAGTTTTTGAGGGAAAAGAAGATAATGATACGTGGCATGGCGCATCCTGATGCTCTTCTTGGCAAGTTTGAGAATTTATCTGGTGAATTTTCTGTGCTGGATTGGATCAGAGTGATGGGTGCAGTCCCAGTCACAGCTAGCAATCTTTTGAAATTGCTTTCCACAGAATCACATGTTCTTCTTTACCCTGGAGGTGCACGAGAGGCTCTTCATTACAAAGTGCGTAAAGTCTTATTTCTATGTTGATTTAATTGAAAAGCTAAGCATCCTATTTTTGACGAAGTTCCATTTTCAGTCATCATCTATATGCTCAATTTATAGTCTAAAGATTGAAAAGAAAATAATCACCCGTATCTGTTGCTGTCTTCCCTCTTCCCTATCACAATCCTTGTTGCTTCCTCAACGGATTCAGTGAGGATGCCAGTTATCTGCTGAACTCAGACGAGCAATGTAGTCTGTTAGAAGGGAAATTATCAGCGAGGAACTTACTTTTAACCTCTATGCTTCCTCATTTACAACGACAACTCATATTGAACAATTATTATACTGCAAAAGATAAAAATATACCTAGTGAAATATAGCCCTTGCTGAGTCAACTTTTTTACTCTTTTTCTTGGATTTTGTACAAGTTTTGTTCTACTTTGGTCCTGATGCTTGATTTCCAGGGTGAAGAATATAAAGTCATTTGGCCTGATCAACAAGAATTTGTAAGAATGGCAGCAAGGTTTGGGGCCACCATTGTACCCTTTGGAGCTGTGGGAGAAGACGACATTGTGGAAGTAAGCCTGTGTACTTATTTGCGTCTGAAAGTTCTCTGATAATTTTGGTTGGCAGATGCTTGTTCCTTGTTCCTTTACTTTTTCTGCATTTATAATTCTGCACGGATAACGAAGTAAATTGTATGTAATTGAACAGCCTATTAATTTTACTTTCGAAAATGGAATAGAATATATAGGGGAGAACATTTTGCATTTCATTTTAGAGATGTTTTATTGACCTCTATGGTTAAACAAAATTTTCACTGGTTAAAGTATCTATATCCTTGGCATGAGTTAAGGATCCGAATTTTAATGTAAAGCATGGTACTTCTAATACTGTCTACTCACCACCCTTCCCAATCTCTCCGTCTTGCTTGTTCGACTTGTGGTTTGATTATATTTGTGTGCCATATAGAGTTTTCTGATTTCTGTCGTCTACAAATGGCAGTATGTTCTTGATTACAATGATCTCGTGTCAGTCCCTGTGGTTAATGACTATGTTAGGAAGGCTAACCTCCTACGGACAAAAATAAGGTGATTACTTCCCTGAAACCATCACTTGCTTCTAGGAACTAATCCGGTCTTGAAAACTCAACGTTCTTGCTACTTTTGACACTTCTTTGTTGGCAATTGTTGTGGTCTGATTACAGGGATGAAACTAAAGGTGAGGTTGCCAACCAGCAACTGTTCTTTCCAGTGACGTTGCCAAAGTTACCTGGGCGCTTCTATTATCTGTTTGGAAAGCCTATAAGAACGAAGGGAAAAGAAGAGTTATTGCAAGACAAAGAACAGGCAACGCAGTTCTACTTGCAGATAAAATCTGAAGTTGAACACAATTTGGCCTATTTACTGAAAAAGCGAGAAGAGGATCCTTACAGGAATATCATTGATAGAACAGTATTCCGAGCATTACAGTCTCCATTGCATGAAATTCCAGCATTTGACCCATAACGAATAGGCTAAGACAAGCTGCTTACTGGTCTTCATATTTTGTAAATCCATTTTTAAATTGAGACAGCATGCAGGACATCTGAACAATGCTGCAGAAATATATTTTGTAAATCATAGAATTCATTGGAAGAAAAAATGTCCAGTGAAATCATTTTTCAGTTGTTAATCATGTAATCAATGTACTTATTTACTTTAGCGAAGCTACCTATGCTTAATATTCAGTTTTAGAAAGCATATAGTCCGTTGAACTGGTCCAACAGAGCATCAACATGAACTTGTACTCATCTGCAAACCCTGATTTATCTTCAGGTTTTAAAAAGTTGGCTTGGTAACACTAATGTTCATGGGCAGGACAGCCAATATATATATGTATGTATGCATGTATATATGTTACTAGACGAAAATCAACAATTTTCAGCTGTTTTTCCTTTACTATCTGAAAAACAATTTAAAGAAGGGATGAGGATAGAGGTGCTGCTATGGTGGTAAAAGCATGTTCATTGGGAGTTGCTACAATTCTGTTATAAGAAAACTTGGTGACTGGACTGATGGGATGGGATCTTGAATTTTGAAGTTCCTATTCCCTGTAACCGACTAGTGCCATCAGGGGCTACAATCTCTCAACAACACCAAGTGGTTGAAACGATTCTCACTTCTTGCCCATGTGAGATGGAACTTAGAGATGTCATTACTATGATTACTTGGTTTTTGCTTTCTGAAATGTCTTTTTGAGTGCGTGTTCTTATGGATGTATGGCATTAAAAGTGTGACTTCCTTTCAGTTAGAGCGAACTCTGCAACGTTGTTGAGTGTTTCATTGGCTTTCTGATTGCATGGTAGTTGTAGTCTTTCAGTTTCTAGCTACTTGTACTTGAAAGGTCTTGTTACTTTAGTTTAAATTCCTATCAGGACATTCCAACATGCCAAAGGAGGTTCTAAGTTATCCTGGAATATCAGTTATGTGATTGTTTAGATATCCACCGTCCTGCATTTTTGGAATGTGCAATTACTTTGACCTAAGTTTCTCAATATATAGTCACTGTCCATTACAGTAATACTACCGCAAACCTGAATAATGGTCTGAATTCTCAACCATCACATTTCCAAAATTCATGGCGTCTTTTGTTACTTCCCACATACTGCCTTGTTATCTTACGAGTTCAAAACTGAACAAGATTCAGTTTGGAGTCAGAGTTGAGTGTTCAGACGGTAGTGATCCAAAGGCATTGTCTTCGGATTGTCTTGCCATAAATGAGACTTCAAAGTCAAGGGTTGAGGAAAAGTTGATAAAAGATGCAATTTCAAAAGATTTGAAACCACTGTGGGATGATGGGTATGGGACCAAAACTATAAAGGATTATCTTGAAGGAGCCATGGACATTATTAGGCCTGACGGAGGACCTCCCCGGTGGTTTTGCCCAGCTGATTGCGGACAACCTGTGAAAGATGCTCCATTACTTCTGTTTTTGCCTGGTAAATAATACCAATTATGGTTAGGAGACTTTCTAGCTGATGCAATTCTCCAGACTTGCTTGCTCAACAATAAATCTTTTAATATAGAATCAGTTGTTTTAAGTATTGATTGATTGCAGGGATTGACGGTGTTGGTTTGAGCCTTTCTTTGCACCATAAAGCTTTAGGGAAGTAAGTTCGAACTATTTATTCCTTCCCTTACGAGCATGCACGTATTAGTCACTAGTTCTGAAAATTTAGCTAATTGATGATAACAAGATAATAACTGAAATCATGACACTTGACGAATTCTTGCCAGAGTTAACTTTTGTAGACTCTTCTTATGGGAACTACAGGGTATTTGAAGTTCAGAGCCTTCATATTCCAGTGTATGATCACACTCCGTTTGAAGGTAGTTTATGACATGAAAATGTTGAAATGCAGTTTTGATATCACCAATATTTACATGTTGCACTTCCAAATTTAGATCAAGTGTATTCCCAACTAATTGATAATGACTTGCAGTTATGCTTTCTGTTGCTGATAAACCATGGGAATTTCTTCTTGCATAAAGGACTGGTGAAACTTGTGGAAGAAACTGTGAGACTCGAGCATGCCTCATCTCCAAATAAGCCAATTTATATAGTTGGAGAGTCCTTTGGAGGATGCTTAGCGCTTGTTGTTGCTGCTCGCAACCCTGAGATAGATCTTGTGTTGGTACTAGTCAATCCAGGTCTGTCTTAATATCTGTCATTTACTTGGACTTAAGAGGTGCTCTGACGTAATTGGTATTGTTCTTCTTAGCAACATCATTTGGCAGGTCACAACTACAACCCCTGTTCCCTATCTTGGAGGATTTACCTGATGACTTCTATAGTCTTCTCATTGGTGCGTGATTGTTGTGTTTCTTGTCTTCGCTCTGCAATTACTATCTTATTGCAACATATTGATCATGGTATCTTTATGATCTGTTCTGCAAAAGTTTCAAGTTTCAACAATTTTCTTTAAATGCTAATTTAAATATTCATCAAACCAGGTAATCCCCTGAAGATAGCAACGGTTGACATTCAAAACACACTTCCCCTGAGATTACAACTTGAGAAATTAGTTGGCAATCTCACTTACTTGCGAACTTCTCCTATTGTAAGAAGTTTTCCTGCACTGCATTTCCTGAAATTTATATGTTCACTGTGGACTCATTTTAATAGTGTTTTGGCTTATTTTCCACCAATAATGGTACTAAAAATGCTTGAATTGTCAGGGTTTGGCTGATATAATTCCAAAAGCCACTATTCCTTGGAAACTCAAAATGCTGAAATCAGCTGCTCGATGTGCTAATTCCCGTCTGCATGCTGTAAACGCCGAAGTGCTAGTACTGGCTAGGTAATTACTTTCCCTGTGCATAATTTTGTCTCTCTCTACCAGGATTAAGTAGTTATTTGCTGGTTATGATCGTATGGAAACAAACAATTCCTTATACTTACAGTTTATATATTAAATTTTGATAGAATATTTCCATTCTAGTGGCAGGGACGCCATACTTCCTAGTGCAAAGGAAGCTAAACGTCTTAAAAATTCACTACGGAATTGCACAGTTCGTTACTTCAGGAATAATGGGCATGCCCTTTTGTTGGTAGGTGAAGATAACACACAAATTAGTGAAATTCATTAGTGTTTCATGCATGCATTCCTGACTTGTGACATTGATTTTGCTGCATTGCTATGATATTTAAAATTTTCAAAGTTGCATAAATTCTTTCAAGGATTTCATCAATCTGTCAATCCTTTGTTTATTTCTTGTTTGAAAGTCTTTACATTTCTACTGACACTTTTTGCTGCTATCTATCATGGTAGATTATTTCTAGGCTTCTAAAGTTTGGAATGCATTTCAATATTACTGCCCCTTGAACATGTACCGCTTTGTGATACTTTGTGTTCAATATAAATTGCCAGACACTTACCCCATTTCGCCTTTTCCTGCTCCTCCTGCTCCCTCCTGCTCCCCTATGTCTCTCTATTACATTATTCTTGTGTATGATGGTACAGGAAGATAGCGTTGGTTTGCTGGCAATTATCAAAGGTACTAGAAAATACCGTCGTTCGCGGACTTTCGATTATGTCTCGGATTTTGTGCCACCAAGCATGTCAGAATTCAAACGTGGACTTGATATAATTGGGTAATACAACAGTGTGTGTTAATACCTTCCTACCAGGAAGTTCTTCAAGTCGACCTTCATCTAACTAATCTTTTGATCTATAATTGATACTAAAATTTGTGCCTAGAAATGGAAACATGATTGCTACATATCTCTTGTCAAGCATCATCATTTGTTGGTCAGAGAGTTCAAAGTGAAGTGATTGTTTTGAAATTGCCAAATTTCTATCTCCGTACCTCACGCCCTCTCCTGGTTAAAAACTTGGTTCTCACACCTATGTACAGGATTGGTGCAACAGACATATTCACCGAAATCTTTACCGATCTTGATTTATTCTTACCCTCTGCTTCAGTTGTTTGAGGATCTTTTGGGTTTCACTTTTGTGGAAAACCACAGCTATGTGTTATGATCTGGCTGGATGCTGGTTTACCATTTTCTTGAAGCAGTGGCCCGTCACATTAAAGAATTTGTTACAATTTTATTTTTTTCTATGCTGATATTGTATGTTTGTTAGAATCTGAAACTGATATTACATTCACTTGGAAGTTCAGGCCATTACGCTCTACTGTTGGTTCTGTTATGTTCTCGACCTTGGAGGACGGGAAGATAGTAAAGGGTCTCGGTGGGGTTCCTGGTGAAGGTCCCGTGGTGATAGTTGGTTATCACATGTTGCTGGGAATGGAAGTTTTTCCCCTTGGCGAAGCATTCTTGAGGGAAAAGAACATAATGATAAGAGGTTTGGCACATCCGGAGCTGTTCACCAGAAGGTACGAGAAATATGTTAGTCATTTCTCCGTGCTTGACTGGCTCAGAGTAATGGGTGCAGTACCAGTCACAGCAAGCAATCTTTTCAAATTGCTTTCCAAGAAGTCGCATGTGCTTCTTTATCCCGGAGGTGCACGCGAGGCTCTTCATTACAAGGTACACAAAATCCTCATGTCATGTTGGTTAGCTTTGAAAGTGAATCATCCTATGATTGTAGAAGTGTCCCGTTTTCCAACCATTATTTATCTGATGTTTTGACAATATGGACGTTTACAAGTTGATCAAACAGTGCAACAAGTTTCATTCTCTTTGCTTCTGCTCTGTTATTTCCAGGGTGAAGAATATAAGGTCACTTGGCCTGATCAGCAAGAATTTGTAAGAATAGCAGCAAGGTTGGGGGCCACCATTATCCCATTTGGAGCTGTAGGAGAAGATGATATTATGAAAGTAAGCAGAATTACTTTTCTTCATTTATCATGGAGGGTATTTTTATATGATACTCCTCGTAAGATTTTCTCATTGCTGTTATCTACAAATGGCAGATGGTCCTTGATGGCCGGGAACTGATGAAAATCCCCATGGTTGGTAATTTAATTAGAGAAGTCAGGAGGGATATTGTGAAAGCCAGGTGATCTCTCGCCTGAAACATTTATCGTTTTTCAGCAATAAAATGCATGCCAAAATTTGCAACTTCCGTAGTTTTATGTTGACAAATGTTGTCTGATTATAGAGACGAGAGCAAAGGCGAGGTTGCCAACCCAGAACTGTTTGTCCCAGTGGTGTTGCCAAAGTTGCCTGGCCGCTACTATTATCTGTTTGGAAAGTCAATACAGACAAAGGGAAGAGAAAAGATATTGCAAGACAAAGAACAGGCAGGCCAGTTGTACGAGCAGATAAAATCTGAAATTGAATGCAATATAGACTACCTACTGAAAAAGAGAAAAGAGGATCCTTACAGGAATTACATCGACAGGAGAGTATACCAAGCATTACATTCTCCACTCCATGAAATCCCAGCATTTGATCCTTAAAAAGATTTGGCTATACAAGGCACCTGCAGGCCTTATATTCTCTGAACATTCATTCTTTCACTGGGAAATGATTGTACAGAAAAATAAGGCACACCTGCAGCACATATGAACTTTGATGCAGGAATGCAATTTGTTAGTTAAAAATTTGTTGCAAGAAACAAAATGTAGAATGAAAATTCGATTCATAATGATGTAATGTGATGTGCTATTAACCAAGGACCTGGTAGTTTAGAGATATGAAAAATGAAGAAAGTGAAGCAAAATTTTGCTTAATATTCAGTTTCAGAAGCCATACAATCTTGATTTCGGGATCAAGAAATCAATTGAAATGAACTAAAAAAGTATCCTCATAAACTTATATATGCTCATCCGCAAGTCCTGATCTATTTTAAGGTCCGAAAGGATTGCCTGATAAATATCAATGCACATGGGCAATCAGGGCCATTGGTACAAATGGCATCCGATTGTGGAAACATATGTGCAACTAGTTGACCATTCGCAGCAACCCAACATTGTATAAGCTACCTGCAAGTTGTTTCCTTTTTATCTTCTTTATATATTCGTCAAACTCCAAAGAACAAGAATAAAGATTTGTTTGACCAGATACTGTACTGACAAAAACCTGGAAAGGATGATTCGGCGACTTACTGAGCAAAAGAAGAAAAAAGGCCCGTCGTCTTCTTTGGGAACGTACTCATTTGTCATTCTTCCGTCAGCTAAAAACATGGTCATTGGACTGATGACCTCTTATGTGAGTGGTTGTTTCCTGAAACGTTTATTTACTTGAGGAACGTCTCGTGAACTTACAACACGAGTTCGCTTGTTGTGGAGAGTAAATCATTTGATAAGTTTTTTAGACAAAATAAGTTTTTTAGACAAACTTTTTGGTTACAGTTACCCTCAACCTTCTCCAAGCACACACGCAGATTTTGAGCCTGATGGATGAGAACGAGGAGTTACTTTTTCCTCATTTCACGCAAGTTCTTAGCCCTACTAGACAGGATTCTGAAGATGTTGGTCCTTTACACGAACTTGCTTTTGCTTACAGGTTTTGGTTAAAATCTATTTTTGGTTCATATTCTATTCATATGGACTTGTGGCATCAAAGGTGTGATCTTTTTTCAGTTAGAGTGATTTCCGATACTCAAAGAGTGTTTTAATAGCTTTCTTTAACTGACTGGGGTGCTTTTTGTAGTTGTAATCTTTTAAGGTTTTAAGACTGTATTCTTCTCAACATATAGTTGCTAAAATCATTGAAAGTATTCCTAGTGTAATACTGCGAACTCCACACCTGAATAGGGGTCTGAACTTTCAGCTATTATTTCTGAAAGTCATGACATCTTTTGCTAATTTCTGCATATTTCCCTATCATGTTAGAAACTGGAAGATTAAGACTCAGTTTCACGTCAGAGTTCAACGTTCAGATGGCAATGATTCAATGATATCCTCATCTGATTCTCTTTTAACTGGAAAGAAAGAAAAGAACGGGATGTTTACAAACGGAGGCACTAGGGAGAAAGTGAAGAGTAGAACTGTGTTCAAGGGCGAAAATGGGACTTCAAAGTCAAGGATTGAGGAAAAGTTGATAAAAGATGCAATTACAAAAGATTTGGAAGCACTGTGGGATGATGGTTACGGGACCAAAACAATAAAGGATTGTCTTGAAGGAGCCAAGGAGCTTATTAAGCCTGATGGGGGGCCCCCCAGATGGTTTTGCCCAGTTGAGTGTGGACAACCTCTGAAAGATGTTCCATTACTTCTGTTTTTGCCTGGTAAATAATACCAATCACGATTACAAGATCTAGGAATAAGGATCATATAACACTCGAAGGACAGACTTTGTGGTTGAGATATTGCTCAATAATTTAACATTTGTGATCTTTACTTTCATCATTCTAAGTCCAAGAAAGCTGGAAGCTTACATTTATTCCGTTATCTGCTATGCAGGGATTGATGGCATAGGTTTAAGCCTTTCTTTGCACCATAAAGCTCTAGGAAAGTAAGTTCAATTCTTTGTAAGTTCATTCACAAGCATGCATGGACTAGCCATGCATGTTTCCTAAAATTCAGTTGATAACAACAAATTATTTCTCAAACCAAATTGTAATACCTGAAATCATGTATCATGAATTCCTGATTAGTTAAGCTTTTTCCACTCTTCTTATGGGAATCACAGAGCATTTGAAGTTCGAATCCTTCACATTCCAGTGTATGATCAAACTCCATTTGAAGGTATGTTCTGACAGCCTAAAAATATGGTAACTCTATTTTCAAGTTCGTATCTGCCTAAAAATGGAGACACTTGAATGGCAATTTTAGTTGTGATGATAATCCAAACTTAGATCCAATTTAATTCCAGCTAATTGGTAACCTGACATAATAATTGTACTTGATGTGCTAACTTGATGATTAGATCTTGTCTTGCTGATAAACTCATGGGAGGGAATTTAATCTTGCATAAAGGACTGGTGAAACTTGTTGGAGAAAGTGTTAGGATTGCTCATGTCTCATCTCCACATAAGCCAATTTATCTAGTTGGAGAATCATTTGGTGGGTGCCTAGCTCTTGCAGTTGCTGCTTGCAACCCTGACATAGATCTTGTCCTGGTACTAGTCAATCCAGGTCTGCCTCAATATATTTCGTCATTTGTTCATGAAGAATGTATGCAGAAATGTATATTCAATATTGATTATTCTGTCATTTACCTTGGATTTAGTGGTGTTCTAACGTAATTGTTCTTGTCTGTTAGCAACATCATTTGGCAGGTCACAACTGCAACCTTTGTTCCCTCTCTTGAAGGCTTTACCATATGAATCATATAGAAGAAGATTTCCCTATTTTCTTGGCTTTGTATTGGGTAAATGATGTCTTGTCTTGTTTTATGAATTCCATTATTTAGTTACTCTAGAATTAGTTTAATCCTCATGCAGACCTTTGCAGTTTCAACAATTATCTGAAATGCTAATTTAGCCATTCATGAAACCAGGAAATCTGCCGAAGATAGCAACGACTGGCATCGAAAATAAAATTCCTCTGAGATTACAACTTGAGCAATTAGCTGGCAATCTTACTCATTTTCTATCTTCTCTTCGAGTAAGAAATTACTTGGCATTGCCTAAAACTTACTCTCTTTGTTTCCCGTCAATAGGGAGGGGGATTTTGATGTCGTTGCAGCTATAAGCAAAAGGGATTGCTATGTTTTTGAGGAGGCATACAGCCTTTTCGTCATCTAAATAATCAGTTAATCGATCAATCGATCAATGGCATACGCTCAAATTTTGATTTTGTAGACATTTTTAACTATGGTAAACAATTTCATGCATGGAAAATTTCAACAGTGCACTTGACAAAGTCACAATTGCTCCATTTGGTGCAAACATGAGCAAGTGATCAATTGCTCCAAAAATAAAAGTTGGTAGCTGAAGAGAGAAGTTTGACCAGAGCATTGGGCAAAATGATTCATTCCCATTTGAAAATATTATGTCATGTAAATGTAGAGATTATTTATTTGTGGGGCTATGCACGTCTTAAAATGTTCTTGAGTTCGCAGGTCTTAGTAGATATATTTCCAAAGGACACTCTTCTGTGGAAACTGAAACTGCTGAAATCAGCTGCTGGATATACTAATTCCCGTCTTCACGCTGTAAATGCCGAGGTGTTGGTACTGGCTAGGTAATTATTCACCCTAAAATTGAGTCTTTCTTCACATTAACTGTGTATTATGTCTTCTCTACTGTTGTTGCATGTTGATGTTTTCTACAAGGATTTGTAGTTAGTGCATTTCAGTTTATGATATGGGGACAGTTCCGTAAGTTTATTATCAATGTATTAAATTGATAGAATATTTCAATTCTAGTGGCGCGGACCGTATGCTTCCAAGTGCTGAGGAAGCTAAACGACTTAAAAGGACACTACGGAATTGCACAATTCGTTACTTCAAGCATAATGGGCATTCCCTTTTGTTGGTAGGTGAAAATTTTCAGTGCATTCATGGCTTTCACTTTAAATGAGATTCATTAGTGTTTTTACATGTGCCATTGATTTAACTGCACTGCTATGAAGTTTTAAAGTTATTTGAAGAAAAAAATCGAGCTATCTTCTCACATCAAAACTTATCAGGAAATCATGCATTTCTACTGACAGGACTTGCTGTTATCCATCGTATAGATTAGTGAGGAGGTGTGGGAGTGGAGGCATGAACATTAATGCTTTAGGATTCTAAACATCTGTTCTCCATTTACGTTTGTTTTCCCTTGACATGAACATGTGCTATTTTGTCTGAAATTAGTTTCATTTTGCTTTTCCTACTCCTTGTTCTTCCTGCTTCCCCATTTCTACCTATTGCCTCTACTTGTCTATGGTGGTATAGGAAGATAGCGTCAGTTTGTTGTCAATTATTAAAGGTACCAGAAAATATCGTCGTTCGCGAAGAATTGATTATGTCTCAGACTTCCTGCCACCTAGCATGTCAGAATTCAAACGTGTACTTGATATAACGGGGTAATAAAACAATGCAATTTGTTATGAATATCTTTCTAGTAGGCAGTTTTTCAAGCTGGTAGTATAAGAACATTAATATCAGGTTATTTCGCTGTGCTGTTGGTTCTGTGGTTTTCTCTACATTGGATGACGGGAAGATAGTGAAAGGACTTGGTGGGGTTCCCAATGAAGGTCCTGTAGTGATAGTTGGTAACCATATGTTGGTGGGACTTGAAGTAGTTTCCCTTGGGGAAGAATTTTTGAGGGAAAAGAACATAATGATAAGAGGTTTGTCACATCCGGAGCTGTTCGGCAGAAGGGTTCAGGATTTATTTAGTGACATTTCCATGGTTAATTGGCTCAGATTAACGGGTATAGTACCAGTCAATGCAACCAATTTCTTCAAATTGCTTTCCACAAAATCGTATGTGCTTCTTCATCCTGGAGGTGCACGAGAGGCTCTTCACTTCAAAGTGAGAAAACATTGTTTTACGTTGATAAACTTGAAAACTAGCCATCCTATGTTTGTACTTAATTCGGTTGCCTTTTGCTTCTGCTATTACCAGGGTGAAGAACATAAGCTCATTTGGCCGGATGAACCAGAATTTGTGAGAATGGCAGCAAGGTTTGGGGCCACCATTGTTCCATTTGGGGCTGTAGGAGAAGATGATGTTTTACAAGTAAGCTGAAGCAACTAATTTGCATTTGATCGTGAATTTTTTGCTGATATCCAGTTTATGATGGTGATTTTATATTGCTCCTCGTAACTATTCTGTCATTGCTGAGCTGCTATCTGCACCTGGCAGATGGTCCTAGATGGCCGTGATATAAAGCAAATCCCTCTGGTTAGTGACTTCATTAGAGAATTCAGGCAGAGTACTGTGAAAGTGAGGTGACTACTGCTCCATTAACAACTACTACATTAACAATTACTCCACAACCTTACTGTTTCTAGTAAGAAAAGCTGATATCTACCCAACAAACATGCTCATAATTTATATATATATATATTTATTAAAGGGACAAGAGTAAAGGTGAGGTTGCCAACCCAGAAACATTACTCCCAGTGGTGTTGCCAAAGTTGCCTGGCCGCTTTTATTATCTGCTTGGGAAGCCTATAAGAACAAAGGGCAGAGAAGAGATGCTGCAAGACAAAGAACATGCGAAGCAATTGTACATGCAAATTAAATCTCAAGTTGAAAGCAACATATACTACCTACTGCAAAAGCGAAAGGAGGATCCTTACAGGAATGTCTTTGACAGAATAATATATAAAGCATTACATTCTCCAATCCATGAAATTCCATCATTTGACCCTTGAACAACAAATATTTTATGTACTTGCAAGCCAATAATTTTGGTGTTATCTAAATCTACATTTATATAATTAGTTGTTTCACTCAGTGTGGATATCCTTTTAAAAAATTAATCAGATTATTATATATCGTATGCTTTTAGAATTACACATTTATTAGAATTATTAATATAATTTATTTTGTGAAGATGATATTGAAACATTCAAAATGGTTGTTTGTTTAGGTACACAATCAATTGAAGTTTGATAAACTGAAGTAAACATGTGTACGAAGCCTTGAATCTTAAGGATAGGCAGAAATAAGAGTTACAGATGAGAAACAGATAATAAGGTAACTCGATTAAGATATATATTATTGTAATCCTTTTTCATGAAAATAAAATCAAAAGTAGAATATCAGTCTTACCTTGCTTTCCATCCATTAATGGATTCCACTTATAAATATTTTCACACTTTTAAGGTAGCAAAATCATTTTTGAGTTTTGGAAATCTCCCAATGTCATTTGTATTAGTCAGTAACATAAACATATACATTCCAAAAAAAAAAAACATAAACATATAAATAAATGTTACAAGTTTATAGTTAATTGTATTTTAAGTTTGTAGTTATTAAGCATTTGACTGCTAACGATAAGTGGTATGTGTTTAATGCAACTCTAATGACCTTTTTGTGTTAATTAATTAATAATAACATTATATAATTATAATGTTAAATAAATACTTCATTAATTTAAGAATATTAATGAATAGTATGCTTTTCACAATCTTGATGATCTATATGAATAGGTTAGTTTCCAAGAATCTTATAGTATTTACCTTTTGATATATGCAATTTGGTTTCATATTCCTCTAAATAATTACATAGTAAATCGTGAATTATAATGTCATATTGTCACATTATCAGTGAAAAGATCTTTTAGATGGTTTCTCGTCATGTATATGGTGTATATGGGCATACATACAATAAAAATACTTGTATAGCATTACTTGCAATTCCGTTACAGGAAATAGGAAGTGAATCAGCAGCCCATATATGAGTTGTAATTGTAACAAAATACATCATAACAGAATACAACAAATTCTCTCCTCTCCCTCCCTCTCTCTCTCTTCCCATCTTGGTTCTTTGGCCCATCTTGCCATCCCTATCTCTTTCTTCTTCTTCTTCTCTAATATACATCTAAATTCTAATTATGATCTAATGAGGACATAACATTTGGTATCAGAGCGAGAATTCTACTACTTGATTTAGCTTTTTTTTCTTCTTCTTCTGTTAATTGCGTTCGGAGCTTGTAACAATAGCAGAAGGTACTCGGATGAAGTTGATGAACTGCCAGTATGATGTGTTTAACCTAAGACACAATTAGTATAGAGTTGAAATAGCTAGTTAAGTCAAACTATATATCGAAGCCAAATTCGAACACATGCATACCTGATTGAACAGACTTAGTAATCAGAATTGACGATTTTTCAAAAACAACCGACTGCCCTAATCCTGTATCAACTATCGGGACATTACAACAGATTCCATTTTCATCTATGTTTTCTTGAAGATTGGAGTAAGTTTTACACAAGACATAGTATATACAATCAAACGTTCATCTAATAGCTTACTATAATGTAAATAAGATACAAATAGTTAAGGAAGAGAGGTAATTTAGAAGATACTAAAAAACTTGAAGAAGAAGATCGACCATGGAAGGCAAACGGTGATTCGTATATGGTGCGGAAATTTGTTCTGTGTCGATTTGTTCGACACTAGATAGAATTTGCCCCTATTCTTCCCAGCGGAGCTCATTTCCACCATTGGAAACCAATCATCAAGTTGACATTCCTCGATGAATTGATGTTAACAGTTTAATTCTGAAAAGTCAATTTATCATATTACTATGTTTAATAAAATTCATTTGGCAATTAAATCCCACAAATTCTAGGTATGAATTGAGGCAATCAAATCCCATAAATTCTAGGTATGAATTGAACTTATGTAAAAGACGCTTTCTACATTCCATGTCAATGTGCTCTGTTACGTTAGTTTGTCGATGATAAGTCAAATTACTATATTTCAGTAGTGGCACATATTTGGTGTAAAAGGAATCATATGGTAAATGTTTTACATAAACAACTGTTGTTGTGCCTTGAATCTCTAATAGGCCTTCCATCAAACAGTTAGAAGAGTTTCCTCAAATAACCACCAGAGTTTGGGAAAAAAACATCTACCCATCATCATCCATTATAGAAACACAATTCACCATCTTCCAAACACAATTGCAGAACACATAGCCCAAATTAACTTTTGGACGTAGCAAAAAATAGAGCACAATAAGCGTAGCACCCCGTTACCAAGGGATACATATCCGGAACATCCTGAGGACATTCCAGTACATAACTTGTGATAATGGTTTGCTACGTTCAATCACAACATTCACTTAACATGACATCATCATTCTTTATTCTCTTATAAGACAACATCAAGAAAGTCACAATATTTTAAAACCAAAATTTTCCCCATTTCATTTCATAAATCCGAATGTATTTACATTGTAGCTATTAAACACCCATACATGTACATTATCATAACCTAATACAAAATATGCTACATGAAAGAGGAAATTACATAAAAAGTCTATCTAATCTTTCCAATCCCAGTTGACCTACTGAGCCATTTCTTCTTCTTTCCAAAAGTACAAGACTATACTTCTTGTAGCGTCTCTCAGTAGCTAGAGTCCTCTCTCTCAATCCTAAAAAATCAACGTTGCAATTTTGGTGAGTTTTGCGAACTCAACGAGGTAACTATCATTGATAGTTCACTTTATTTATGCAACACATCACACATATAACATATAATTCACATCTTTGCATTTGCATAAATTATCACATATCACATTTTCACTTAAGGGTAAGACAATTTTGCATTTCAAACAATCAAACGTACTTATTAAAATGTATATGAAATGCTCATATGGCTCTTTTCTAATTATTACTTTGTTGTAACCAAGTGCCTGAACTATCCTCTATCCATTGTGGATGTCAGGCTCATTTATACTATCTCTTATCCGTTGGAGATATAGGGCTTATTTTACATAGTGAGCCTTTGGCTCTTAGTCACATTTGGAGCTTTAAACTCGTTTTCGGTAGCTACTTAGGTCACAACTCTCATTATCTTATTATGCATTCATCTATGGAGTGCATTTCTCATAATCAATCAATTATGTTAAGAAGCATTTAGTTCGTCACATTCACATTCATGTAACACTTCAATATCACATTCATACATCAAGTCTTGGACCTTGATTGTCCGGTATCAACATAATCAAATCACATTCATATCATCATCCAAAACATTTATCACAATTCTTTATATCACCATCAAAGTCATAAGCATTTCTCAATATCAACACAATATAGTTCAACATTCATTTGCAATCAATATCATGAAAACATTTAAAGATAAAAATGCAAAAGAAAATGAGACTCATTCTATTTTAACTTTGTTGTGACCGAGTGCCTATTTCACTTTCCCGTATCCATTGTGGATATCGGGCTCTTTTCAGAACTATCCTATATCTGTTGTGGATACCGGACTCATTAATCGTTGAGCTTGAGGCTCTGATGTTCATAACTGAGCTAACACTCTTTTCACGTTGGCAACTCCGGTCATAAGTCCTTTATATGAACATGCATCATTAATGGAGGATCATAGTTCACATAGTATATCATCAATCACTTTCAGTCAATAACCACATTCAATTTTCACAATTCATCAAATCTAAGTCTAGCATTTAACAACTAGTTGTGCATTCAATTTCCTTATTCACAGTCAAATCACAGACACTCCCAATACAGTCCTGAATATCGAACTCCTCGGACAATCAATTGTCTGGAATCAGTAATATCACAATTATATTAATATCAATTTAATATAGAGAAATTAAGTTTAATCAACACAATTTAAACAGAACATATTACGAATCGAAATCTCACATATAGGTTACCCACTATTCATACAATTCCAATAGAAGCATAAATATTTGAGTTTACAAAACTAGGTTAACTCACAGTACACTCCAGTTAACTATTGCCTTGATGTGCCGACAATGTCTAGACAGTTTCGGTCGATTTGTGCCTCTAAATCAAACAATACACACATGTACACATTACTAATTGATTAATCCAAGGAATGCTCAAAGTTACACATGTATATGTATCATGTTTAATGCATGCTTAATTGATTATTCTGGGTACAAAATCTTATTCACAAATCATTCATATACATTCATCATGGTTTGTGCATCATTTAGTTTGAAATTAGGTTTATGCCTTAATGCACTTGATCACTTTCAATTAATCACTCTTTTTCCTAGGATTATACACTCACACAATTTCCTAGTTCTCATTCAATCATTCCCAATTTATCACTTACATACTTTGAACCACATTACATTCATAAGAACATCTTTATATCATTATGAACTCAGGTTTTACACTTATCCTTAAAAATTTTTCATGATCAAAAAGCTCCTTATAATACACACACAATTGGTACTTTACATATGAAATTTTAGCAAGCTAAATCTATACATTCACCAAAATTTTTCTAGCAACATATACTCATACATTCACCCAATTCTCATTCATAAATACCCTATGTTCTTCAATTCTCATTCATCCATACCTTATACACATTTCTCATGTTATTAAGATACGTAAAATAGGTCGAAAGAGGAAGATAGAATTGAAACCAAAATTTCAACCTACAACTCTAATTTTTCAGATTTTTTCTTAAGACAAATTTTCGGGTCAGTTTTGCATGGACCTTTTGATATAGAAAATGAATTTAGGAAATACATTCTTCTAAAAAAATGTCCTATATGTCTTAAGTTTCTAACGACATCAGGTTCATGCAGTTTGGTTCAGTATTCTGCAAATTATACTCCAAATAATACAGACTGTTCTCACACTACAACAACACCTAGTACACAACTTCAAGACAAATTTCAAAACCTATAGGAATAGAATTTAAATTAGATTCCTTCACAAAAATGGTAGCCATATGTCTCAAGTTTAATATAAATTAACAATCATCCCATTTGGATAGCAACAGATAAAGATATTGCTAAAATATAGATGCAAGTTCAGTAAAAACATTACAGCTAACATATTCCAGCACACTTTAATTATTAACATCATTTACAATTCATCCTAATTCATTATCATCAATTCTCTATTATAGCATGCCATAAACACTAATATTTTACTTACTTGTTTAGTTCTGATCCTAGCTTAAAAGTCACTCTAAATTAGTACTTTAAAAATGCAAAATCATCATACATTCAAGGTGGAACTTGAATGGATTTTAGCTAGGACAATAAGGCAACCATGTTCTGATTCTCTATTTAACTTTGTGAGGGTGAAGCACGGATTATTAGTGCAAAAATTAGGCATAACCATAAGCAAGTTCAAGGGGGTGAAAGAAAAGAGTTTCGGTGATGTGAGTGACAGAAGAAAGAACAAGAAATGAGTTGAACCAAGTTTGCTCCTACTGAATGTTACATCTAAGGTGTTAGGTGTCATCTAATGAAATGGCCACATATCTATAGGCATGGTCAACATTATTAAGTATAGGTGCTGCCATATGTTACCATTAAAGCTAAGTCACATGTCATTTAAGTACAATAGCCATTTTTCCATTAATCAATGCCATTTGTCATCAACTTACTAGTCTATTTGTCCTACAATGATTAATGCCAATGTCACTCAATTATAGGCTTAATTATTCTAATTTTCATGTATCAATTTATCATATCACTTGTCATTTTTCTAGACCAAATATACATTATAATCCCTCAATTTTCCAATTATATCAATTAATTCCAAATTTACTACTTGTAATCAATTATACTAAAATTCAAGACATAAACATGTTACAATTCACATAATGAGCATTTTAATCTTTCATACCTCGGAATGAGTAAATTAAGTGCATATACTATTGTTTTAATTTGTACAAAATACAATTCGTGTATGAATGCTAATGTTATGCATGTATATGCAATGCTTGATCTGGAGTTGAACCTTAAATATATACTAGAAAATAGGATATTATAATTCTCCCTCCTTAAAAAAATTCATCAACAAAATTCTTACTTGAATGATCAAATAGGCGGGGGTATTGCTTTTTGATATTCTCTTCGGTTTTCCAAGTGGCTTCTTCTCTTGAATGATTCTTTAAAAGAACTTTGACCAATGGGATCACTCAGTTTCTCAACTGTTTGGTCTGATAACCAACAATTTGGTTTGGTTCCTCAATATAACTCAAGTTAGTTGCAACTTCAACGTCCTGCGTAGGTAAGATATGGGTTGGATATGATCGGTATCTTCTAAGCATACTCATATGAAACACATTGTAAATATGAGCCATTTCTTCTAGTAATTATAGTTTGTAAGCCAATGGTCCAACTCTCTTAGTAATCTTACATGGACCAATGTATTTAGGGCTTGACTTACTCGTTTTACCAAATCTAAACACTCATCACTAAGATGACACTCTCATAAACACTTTATCACCCACTTGGTATTCTATATCCCTTCGATGCTGATCGATATAATTCTTTTGTTTATCTTGAGTTGCTTTAATTCGGTTACGAATCAATTTCACTTTATCCACAGTATCCTGAATCAATTCTGGACCTTCAATGAACCTTAAGCCCTCTTCATCCCAATACAGTAGTGACCGACATTTCCTGCTATATAAGGCTTCATATGGAGCCATATCGATACTACTGTAATAATGATTATTATATGCAAATTCGATAAGTGCTACATATTAGTCCTATGCTCCTTGGAACTCCAAAACAAAAGCTTTGAGCATATCATTAGCAGTCCTAATAGTCCTCTCACTTTGTCCATCTATCTAAGGATGAAATGCTATACTAAAATTTAACTTCGTACCCATGGATGACTGTAAACTTCCCCGGAATCTGGAAGTAAATCTAGGATCTCGATCAGATACAATATATACTAGGACACCATGTAATCTTACAATTTCATTTACATATCTCCGGGCTAATTGATCTAGTGAATTATTCTCCCTCACAGGTAAGAAATGGGTCGATTTTGCCAATCTATCAACAATGACCCAAATGGTATCATGTTGTTTTGGAGTCTTAGACAATCCCATAATAAAATCCATAGTAATTTTCTCCCATTTTCACTCCAAAATTGGCAACGATCGTAACTTCCCAACTGGAGCTTGATGCTCAACGTTAATCTGCTCACAAGTTAAACATTTAACAACATACTCCGCCAATTGCTTCTTCATCCCTAGCTACTAAAAATGTTGTTTTAGTGTACTGTACATCTTGGTAGTACCAGGATGCATAGCATAAGTTGCCATATGTGCTTCTTCTGGAATCTCTCTTCTCAAATCATCAATATAAGGTACACACAATCTCTACTTCAACAACAGTGTCTCATCTCTAAACTCAAAATCATAACTCGAACCTGTTTCAACTTCTCAATAAGCTTCACTAATTCTGGATCGTTACTCTGAGCTTTTTTTATTCTCTTATGCAATATTGGCCTAAGCTTCAGTGTAGCTACTAAAGCTTCATTCTACCCCAAATTTAATTCAACATTCAATGCCCTCAATTGTATTAGGTTTGGTAACCTTGAGGCCTGTATTTATACCACATTGCTGTTGGACTTTCTACTTAATGCATTTGTTACCACATTAGCTTTACCAGGATGATATTCAATTGTACAATCATAATCTTTCAGTAGTTCAATCCATCTCCTCTGTCTCATTTTCAATTCTTTCTGAGTCAATAAATATTTCAAGCTCTTATGATCTGTGAATATCTAAAACGTCTCACCATACAAATAATGTCTCTAAATCTTCAACGCAAATACCACTGCAGTCAATTCCAAATCAATAATCAGATAATTAAACTCATGAGACCTCAACTGTCTCGATGCATATGCAATCACTTGACCATACTGCATCAGAACGCATCCTAGCCCTTGGTGTGAAGCATCACTATATACTCTATATCGTCCAGATCTAGATGGAATAACTAACATTGGTGTTGTCGTCAACTGATATTTTAACTCTTCAAAACTCCTTTGGCATTCATCAGTCTATCTGAAAGGTATATCCTTCCTTAGAAGTTTTGTCAAAGGGTCTGAGATACGTGAAAACCCCTCGATAAACCTCCTGTAATATCCTGCTAACCCAAGAAAACTCTGAATCTCATATACATTCCTCGGTACTTCCCACTTCATCACTGCCTCAACTTTCTTTAGATTCACCTGTATACCTTGTCCAGACACTTTGTGACCCAAGAACATTACTTGATCTAGCCAGAATTCAAACTTACTGAACTTGGCATACAATTGCTTATCCCTCATTATTTGTAACACTAGCCTTAAATACTCAAAATGTTCCTCATTGCTTTTTGGGTACACCAAAATATCATCAATGAATACAATCACGAAATGAACTAAATAAGGTTGAAATATCTTGTTCATTAATGCCACAAAAGCCGTTGGGGAATTATTCAATCTAAACGGCATCACTAAAAACTCAAATTGCCTATATCTTATTCTAAATGCACTATTTGGTACATCAGCCTCAGTTATTTGCAACTGATAATATCCTGATCTCAAGTTTAACTTTGTGAACAACTGAGCTCCCTATAAATGATCAAGTAAATCATCAATCATTGGCAATGGGCACTTCTTCTTAGTTGTTACCTGATTTAACTGCCGATAATCAATACACAACCTCAGAGTTCCATTCTATTTCTTTACAAGCAATACTGGAGCTCCTCATGGTGACACACTGGGCCTACTGCAAATCTTTTACTGAAAGGAGAAATTATACAACACTTACAACTCAAGAAAATTACCCTTAATTTTTTCTCACTAAAGCTTTTCTCTCTAAGATTTTCTATATAAAATTGATTTGAATGCTAACATATTTATAGGAAAAAATCTGAACAAAAATCATAATTTGTTAACATAACAATGACTAATTTTACACCGTCTAAAGAATTTTGCACTGTTCAACAATTGTGGCCAATCAATTTTTTGACATTTATGCAAAGTTTGACCAACAACAAGACTGATAATTCCATGAAGTTTTTTCTTTTCCTAAAGCCACATGCCTTAAAAAAATATTAAATAATTATCTTTCAAGATACTTCTTTAAGTTAATGAAAATTAACATTGGGATATATTTGATATAAAATAATAGCTTAAGTATTAAAGTCTTGAAACATATTCAAAAGTATCTAATCTTTTTTTTAATTTAGGGTCGAACTTTTTAAAGTTTTCAATTTATTGACTAATATTTCAAAATTTAAATAATTAAACAAAAACTTTGTTTTTACTAATATAGCTAAGAGATGAACATTCATGTGGCATTTGATAGACACACCACATCAACAAAAACAATCTTTAACCTTATTTATACAAGTTTTAAAAACTTAATCATTAAATTGAAAGCTTCAAAAAAATTGCATTAAATTGAAAAAAATCTAAAGAAAGCTTCAAAACAAATTAGTATTAAATTGAAAAAAAATCTAAAATTTAGGCACTATTTAATTTGTTATCCATATTGAAAAATATATTTTGGGATAATTTTAAATTTTTGCCTAAAGTTAAAAATAAAAATATGAAGTTCCCTTTTTCTTTATTATTAACAATTCTTTCATACTAGTTGAGATTTAGCCCTAGAATTTAACTTAGTTCTTGTATAGAAATATATTTTAAAGGATTACTAGTTCTCTCTTACTATGAATTCTAAGGGATTGTTTGTTTTTATTTTTATTTTTAATATTATTTTTTGTTTTCAAATTCAGTAAAAAAACTTTGTTTGAGTTTTTTAATTTTGGTTTCTTCCAATTTTCAAAAATTATGAAAACCACAAAAATTAGTTTTTGTTTTTTTGTTTTTGTTTTCTTCTTAATATTATTTATTAACTAAATATATATTATTTAATTATTTAATATATTAATTATTGATAAAAACTATGAATAATTTAATTTAATATTATATATTTAAATAACAACAATTAATTATTAATATGAATTATGAATAATATAATTTTACTTGATTTTGTAATAAAATTAAAATAAATTTAATTTAGTAATTATTAATAAATATAATTAAAATTAAAATATTTTCAAAATATATAAATTTCAAATAAAATTTGATTTAATAATCAAAATATATTTTAAATAAACATTATTTTATAAAATAAAAAGTTACTTTGAAAATTATTCATTTAAATAGAATAAATAATTTTTATTAATAATTAATTAAGAAATATTGTTTAAAAGATTAAAATAAATTTATCTAATTAAAAATATTTTATCTTTAAGTTTGATCTAATATTTAATTATTATCAATAATAAAAATATATTACATTAGCATCAATAACCAACTAAGTTTTTGCTTTTATTTGAAAGAAAAATAGAAATATAAAATATAAATTAAAAGTTAAAAACTACATCAGAAAAATATAAATAGAGCCAAACAAGCCCTAGTTGATCAAAGTATTTATTTTTTTTTTGTACAAAAATGGAAAACTAAGCTAAATCACTTGTCGGCGATATAGAGTCCCTTGTAGATCATGATAGAGAAGATCGGTAATCAGACTCGGAGGCACCGGAAGGAAGTGCAGGCCTAGACCTGAGTAAACTGCTAGAGTTGCCATGTGATCGGCAAGCTGGTTGCTTTCGCGGTAGATATGCTGGATCTTCACCTCCCAGTTACGGTAGAGCAGCTCCTATATACCTGCAATCAAAGCGTTAGGCTCAGTCAGAACTAGAGAGGAGGATGATCAAAGTATTTATTGTCTTACTAAGATTTACATTGGGAGCCCTTATCCTCACTAAGAGGAATTTATATTTTAAAAAATTTAACTACTAATCACCCATTCCCCAGAGGCTTTGGCTTTTATTCATTGATTGCAAAGTTCCAAACCTTTTATTTTATCTTTAAATTTTAGTGTATAACTTTTTAAAGTTTTTAATTAAGTGTTCAAACTTCTAAAAATTGCATAATTCAATTTAAAAGGTTGTCTTTATTCATATTTTGCTAAAGCGGCTTAAGGGAACATGTAAATACTAAATATTTGGCGGGGCCATGTGGTATCTTCTTACAATTTTTAAGCATCAAACAAGGGATTATATTATAATACATAATCACCAATGTGTTAGTCATAAGAAGCTTAAAACCATGTTAATGAAGATGAAGAGCCCCGTAATTTTTCTAAATGTCAATCTTTACATGCTCCTGAACCGACTTGTCCAATCTTTTAAAGTTTAGATACGTAATTAGAACCTCAAAAAAATTAGATGTTTAATTGAGAAATTAAAAAAATGGATGCTGAAATGAATTCGAAAAAATTTGATACCTTTTAATTTATTATCTCAATATCTTATAATAAAATAACCTATGAAAAGCTAATTAATTATATAAAAAGTAAAATTCTAAAACAATGTCAAGACAAAAAATTATATAAAAATTAAAATTTAAATATTTATGACTAAAAAGGAATCATGATTTTTCTATCAATAATTTGATACTTTATTTAAATAAAGATTAAACATGCAAGGAAGAACTTAATAAAACCTCTTAAAATATAACAGTAAATGTAAGAAAAAAATCCCTAAATGATCTATTTGATTGGAGGGGTAAAGGTTGTGATAAGTATTGTTTATATTTATCGTATTGTTTGAAATAACAATCCAAGTTATATAAAAGTACAAATGTTTTTATTAATAAGAATAATAAATTTAATAATAATAATAATAATAATGATAATAATAATAATGACAATAATAATAATAATAATAATTTCATCTTTTTGTTGGTTATTCCTTTATCATTCCAAGTTTATATTTTAAAACCAAACATTATTATAGAAATTTTTTAACAGTAAATCAAACAAAATAATACTCATTCTATTTTATTCTTCGGAATAACCATTCTATTCATTATCTATTATATTCCTTGAACTAAACAGCCTATAAGAACTTTTCGCTTCCATTATTGACTAACATCATATATCTTTACCAACTTTATATTAATTAGGGGTAAAATAACCCACTATAGAATCTTTTTACACTTTGGGTATAAGTGAAATTTTCAATGGACTGTTGTTTTTATTAGTAGTCTATTCTTTAGGAACATATCTTTTGTTTCAATTATTCTATTCTGACTCAGTTCTCTAAGTTTTCATCCATCCATTTTTTCTCTATACTATTTATTGAATGGCCGAAAGCTATTGAAACATAAAACGGAATAGGAAAAACAGAACAGGCGATCTGATGCGCTTCCTAAAATGGCTGCTTCCCTTCAATTCTTCTAGTCTTTGGAGACTTAGATGCAAACAAAGCAGTTTAATTAGTAGTCAATAGATGTAGGCCCTGTTTGGCATTTAATTGATTGTATTTAGCTGTTAGCTGATAGCTGATTATATCAGCTGATTTAACCAGCGGATTACATTAGCTGTTTGTTAGAGATGTTTGGTAAAATTAACTGTTTAGTATTAACGTTTGATCCGTAAAATGACTTATGAGGGTATTATTTTTTAAAAAAATTATAAGGACATGAATTTGTCACCCGTGTGTAAGCTTTTTTATTTTTTATTCTTTACTTTTTATTTTAATTCTAATTATACTAATATTACTTTAATAAAAATTAAATTAAAATTTGAATGTAATTATTATTTTAATAAAAATTAAATTAATTTTAATTTTAATTTAATAACAAATTAAATTAAATTATTATTAAATTATTATTAATTTTGTAAAAACTTAAAATTAAAAAATACATTATTAATGCATTAAGTGAGCATTTGTAAATGCATTTGCAAGTGCACGCTCGTGAGCATTTGCAAATTATGCTCACGGGCGTGCATTTGCAATCATTTTTTTAATTTAATAAAAAATTAATTAAATTTTAAATTTAATTATTACTTTAATAAAAAATTAAATTAAATTAGAATTATAAATTTATTATTATTAATTTTATAAAAATTAAATTTAAAAAGAAAAATAAAAATGATGAGGAGTACTTGTATTTAGATTTTGTTTATTTAAGAGGGTATAATTGATTTTTCAATTGTACATGACAAAAACGTTTTTTGAAACACTACTATTGTGTAGCTTTTTCAAATTCAGCGGTTTGAGATAAATTCGCTAACTGTTCATCTTTTTACCAAACAAAAAATTCAATTGTTTGAAAAAGTCAAACAGCTGAAATACTTGAATCAGTTAAAAAATAACTGATCCGCTATCCTCCAAACGCAACCGTAAACGTTACATGTATGTCCCCGTCTATATATGTACCTGCTACACTATTTTTTTTGTTGTAAAGTTTTTAAAATTGATAAAAGATTATTATGTTATATTGACAGGCAATTATGTTTTAAATTATCAATACCAGATATTTGTTAAATATCTTAAATACAATATTTTCCTAATGATCTTCTGTTTTATATGATAGCTTTCTTCATATCCCATTCGTTCATCTAAATCAAAAAATTAAAGATTATATTATAAATTACATATAGTCGATAATAATTAATTTTAACGTACTAAAGACACAATATATATTTATAATTACTAAATTTTATTTTAGTATAAAATAAATGTAAATACATTTAAAAATTTTAAACCTTTAAATTAAAATTTTAAGTATAACACTAAATTAAGAAAAAAGTTTGAGAATCGTTATTTAAATAACTTTTATAATTGTAGTAATAATTACTCATGTACAATTA
>JANZXR010000003.1:26709620-26728442 GCA_027575705.1 Erythroxylum echinodendron
ACAGTCTAAAGTCCAAAATATTTAGAGTAATCCAAAAGTTTAAATGCACAAAAAGTTTGAGACAAGGGGAACAATTTCCCCCGTACTTATTTGCCCTTTCTTTAGAAGTTCTCAACATTTTTTTATTGAAAAAATTATTAGCGTGGAAAGAAGCTTCCGGTATCACAACAAATGCAAGCTTTTGAACATTCATTCTCTTTCTTTTGCAAACGATTAATTCTCTTATTAGGAGTTGACCCCCATTCAATCACTACATTAATGAATCCCCTAGGAACTTTCAAAGACTCGTCAGGGCTTAAAATGAACAAGGATAAAAGTTATTGCTCTTCTGTGGTAAAAAGTGAAAACATAACCACGTGATAAGCAAAAGGATAACCAGAAATTTATCATTTTACTTTCTGTTATGCTAGTATTCTTGTATTTTTAATTTTGTCAATTGATTCTTATAAAAAATTTATCAATTGAGCCCTTTCCCCCATTCATACTTCTACATAAATTTCTTCTTTTCTAACAATTACTCTTTGCTTTTTTTTACTGATAAATTCCACTTGAAAGTAGAAGCCACAATTATGATTGCATCGGCAGTACAATCACACCACTTGAGACCTTTGTCTCGGGATTAAATGTTACGTGCATGTCTTCCCAATTCTACAAATTTTGTGGACTTATAGACTATATTGTGCATTGTTGAAGTTACGTTCAGGATAGTATCTCTGGAATTTTTATTCTGCTCCTCTCCAGCAAGTTTGACATATGAAACCAATTTATTATTTCTATACGAGGGAAAAGTTCTGTAGCAATCTCGTATTCACATACAAGACAAGAAAAATTCAATCCTTCTTGTTAATTTGCTTCTTGGAAGGAGTATAATATAATACATTGGGGTCACAGAACACAAGAGGTGGAGGGTGTTCCATTATAAGCTTTACCTCGGCATCCAATACAGAAATTGTTCTATTCAAATCAAAGGGCCTTGAGTTGTCTTCTTACTTCGTGATGAAGCGTGGTATCCACAGTTGCGCTTGGATTCTAGATTAATGGAGCAACAATGAGACAACGTCTAGTGGTTACAATGAGAAAAGTTTGGTAGTTTATAACCAAAGCAGTAGGTAGATGCGAAAAAAGGGGCCGTCAAAGTGAATACTAATAAGGCTCTCAGGAGTTGCAACGACCTATGGGATTATGAGAGGGCTCATCCTTGCAGAATGGTTAGCCTAGAATCTAGATTTCAGACAATTTCTCGATTGGTTTGGTCAAATAATATTTTGACACAAGATTAAGAAGCTGGAGTAATTCATGTGTACATGAAACCTAATAATAGATGTTCAAAAAATAATCCATCATCTTCAGTTGTTAACAGATAATATGAAGACGAGCAAGTGCTGGGAACTCAAACATCACGGCTGATTGCAAGTTGGCAGTTTCTCCTTAGTCTACTACTGCTCAACTGTGTCTAATTAATCAGAAATGAAGAATATATCTATTGCCAAAACTACAAATGAAAATTTTAATGAACCTCTGAGCTTCCGCAGCTTTTACCTAAAATCTTGGTACATTCCCAGAAGCTTGAACCCCATTACCATTCAACTTCAGTTAAACATATGGGGAAGAGGTCTAACAGCCATAAATGCATCAACCATCTGGAATACAGATACAAAGAGAATGAATCAAAATCATCCAATTAAATCAATTTTTAGTCTCATTAACAAAAAGCATTTATATTGCAAGAGCAAACATTGCTACTTAGTAACTTATCTTTTAGTTAGATTTCAATCTTTTATTTAGCAAGACTTCCATGGGTTTAAAATTCTAAAGAAACTGTGCTCTAATGCTTAGTAGAACTTCTAGATGATTGTCACGTCAATCCAATCGTTAATCTTGCAGATGATACTGAAAAATGAAATAACCAACTAGTTTTAAATGGAGACAGGATTGAGTGACAAAAAAGTTGATAAGTTAGCAGTATATATTAAAGCTTACTTCATTGGTCACAGCAGCACGAGCTGCCTGATGCCTTTCTACCAACTCAGTTAAAACGTCAGCTAGGCGTTTCTTCACCTCTCCAGTTAGCATGCGTCCAGCAGAATACTCCTTAAAACAGGCAATTCAACCATCATGAGAAAAGCAGGCAAGATAACTTTTGCTTATATCTGCTGGAAAGAATCCCATATGAAATGAGACCGAATCAACCATAACTGTAACTCACCTTTTTTATGTGCTCAAGCTCTTCGTCATCCTCCAAAAAGAAACTCAAATATTTGACCGGTATATCCACCTGAACGTTCACAAAGTAAACATAAGATCACACTGGAGAAGATTTTGACATTCCTGACAACTAAGCAGAGAGTTTACTACCTCCAGATTGGCTCCGTATTGTCTGTGTTTCTCCAAAGAATCTTGCCCTCCAGAGAATGCATATTTGTTTATCTGTTGTCGGTTTCACAAATTATGATCAGCATAAAGATCATTTTTATACAAAAAAATCATATTGTGCATAACATCTATCACTTGTGAAATCATATAAATTCTAGGGTATGAAGCCCATTTACTATCCACCAAGTGCTCAATTTGTAAGCAAAAACTTTAGCTTTTAATTATTCACTTCCATGATTCTTAACCAACAAAGTACCATAGAAAGAAAATTTACAAAAAGTTCACCGAAATCTGAAGTATGAAATCTGAATAAAAGGTGTGATTGAGAAAACTGCAATTCTCAGAAGAATGTAGGAGCACCACACAAGATGCTACACTCTTACCAGGACCATACCTTGTTCTTAATAGTCTTAGCTGAATCAGTTACATATATGGCAGAATTTGGATCACTGGCCGACATTTTTCCTGTCTCCCCCTGTACGAACACATTCGTAGAAAGAAACAATTAGGGATGTTTGATGCAGACCTCAATCAAAGTAATATACCAGCAACAAACTTTATCAGACACCTCAGTTATACTAAAATACAAGTCACTCAATCACAATTACTGTACCTGCAGGGCAGGGAAGAATGATGACTCAATCAGTGCAGGCTTTTGATATCCTATCCGAGGAGCAACATCTCGTGTCATTCTAAAATATGGATCCTGCATGAAACAGAAAACAGAAGAATTGATAAGTCATGAAGTGCAAGTGTGAAAGCAAGCACCCAGGCACACTTCCAAGCACGCACAACATATGCAAGCACACATACATGGACATAGGACTGAAGTGTGGGGTCATGCAATTATAAAAAATGAGCAAACACATGAAAAATACTCTAGATAATGTTACCAACCATCGCAAGATCACAAGACAATCGAGCCCCTCTAACCCAGGGCATATGAACCAAATAATGACAATCATGATTTAAGTACATTAAAAGACCGTCCTTGATAATTGAAGCATTTCGCTAATTCTTTAATACGTCAGTTTGAAGTTGTCGCATGGTTCGAATTGCATTGTATTTATCCTAAACTTTAATGCCATAAACTTTACTTGGTTATACGACATATGTTTACAGTTGTAGCTTTAACCATACAAGAATTTTAAGCAAGTATTACCTAGACATCGAGCAGTAAAAACCGCCTCCCTTATTGCATACATCATGGTCGCAAAGCATAGGGCAATTTCTTCATGAAAATTTTATCATCCATTTCAATCAAAGTTGATGAATTTAAGATAAATTACTCAGTTATCCATTTCACACTGAATCAGTCAAAGAGTATGTGTTACAGAATGAATGCATGCTTCCAAGTCATACTCCCTGGAAATCTCGTTATGAGTGTTCCTATATGATAGTTATACTGTACGAGTAAGGCAGTTTAACTTATCAGCATTTGGAGTAAATTACATTCAGATTGAACAGATCTTCAACAATGAAAGGGCATGACCTGGTCGATAGCACACGGAATTAAGCAGCGGAGGTGATCTTTGCCAGAGAATAGGTGAGGGAATGAACTAGGAAATGATGGAACTGCCTGCAAAAACAGGAATGGAGCATTAGGGTGCAAGTTGATTATGGCCACACAAGCAGAGCCCACAAAAAAATGCTAATTCCAGTCTCTCTGTGTCAACATTTCTGATATAACATTCATACTTGGACTATTAGGCAAGAGTAACTTATAAAGGCAAGAAGCATATTTCAAATCCCTTCCACTAGTTCAGAGATGGCATATCTGTCAGTATGCATGAACAAACAACTAACCTGCACAGGTGGAAAACTAATTTTCCCAATATGATCTTCACCAGTGAAACCAAAAATGCCCACAACCTGCATGTGGGAAGCTACATTTGAATACAAGCACAATAACCACAATCAAGAAGAAATTTAGGCAGTTTGAACTGGTTACAGATGAAAATACAAGAAAAAGAAAGCAATTTATAACCTTATTATACGTGACACACTTTGCAACCTTCACCATGTTCTTGTAAAAGGAACTGCAAAAAAATATGCTCACATAAATCAGCTTTGCCCAAATCTATACAATTCATGCTATCCATTGCCAACCAAAACTCAGAGAATATCAACAAAAACTAGGATAAACCTTTCTGTCCATATTATCAGGAAAGATTGCTTTCTGTGCATCCGCACTTAAAAAGTCACTTTCCAGTCATAATGAATGTGTGACCAAAACAAAATCAATATCTTTATTACCTGTATGGCCATAGGAATCTTGTAACTTACTCATCAACATAATCAAATCTAAGAAGATGAAATTTGTGTGATGTCAATCAACAGGTGCATAAACACTTAAAATCTCACTTTCCAGTACTAATGAATGTCTGAGATTAAAAAAATCAATATCTTTGTTATTTCTATGGCCATAGCAATCTTGTTACTTACCCACCAACATAATCAAAATCCGAGAAGATAAAAGTTTTTGTAATGTCAAATCCACAGGCAATAATATCTTTAGCATTTTCACGAGCAAGTCTCTGGCTCTCCTCAACAGATAGATTTTTCCACATGCACTTTTCATCATCAGTAAGCTGTATAACAAGGGGAACCTTGAATGCCTCTTGCAAGTATCTGCAGTCATTAATTACATAATTAATGCAAGTAACACCCAGCTCATCTCTTCCAGACACCAAATAGGTACTGTTTCATATATTCCCAGTCAAACAGAAACAGTTTTAAAAAAGGGCATCAAATGCAGCTCTCAGACTCATCTAGTGTCAAATTCTGATAACCCGGACACGTTATCAATGGATATAAATTCCTTAAGGAAGGCAATCTGAACTTTAAAACCAAGTTTTTAAAAACTGAATGCAAATTCATCTAATGCACATCTCAAGAGTAACCACAAAGCTCCCAACTTTACAAACTTTCTAGTTTAAACTCCACTCATCCCATAATTGGACAGAGACAGACAACAGATAAAAGAGCTAAGGAGTCTCCAATTGAAACCTTAAAAACTACTGATTTTCCCAAGTAAAAGCTTTCACCAGTTATTCTCTACCACATAAACCCTTACTTCAGTCTCTCTTTTACCAATAACTACATTAGCAGAAACCTTGTAAACAAAACAAAAAACTATGGCGATAAAGTCACTCACCTGGTAAACATGAAAGGCACGAGATGCCCCAGATGAAGAGCCTCAGAAGAGGGCCCTCTTCCAGTATACAAATAGAACTTGTCACCTCTCTCATAAGCACTCAATATTTCATCAAAATCACGGTGGGCGAAGAACACACCGCGACGAAGGAAAACATGAGGAGGCCGGCCGGTGAGGCGTTGGACTTGATCAATTAGGTTTTCATCCAGCCTCTGACATCCGAATTGATCAATCAACTTATCGTAATCGATCTTCGCTCCAGGTTTAGCCGCAACCTCCCAAGGAGTCACCACCTGCTGCTCGTCTCCTGCCGCGTTCTCCTCCGCTTTCGCCGACATCTTCTAGATTGGTAACTTCCACTCTCACTCACTCCGAGCTCTGTCCTAGAATCATACCATTTTCCAATTATGGTTATAAACATCACCTAAGCTAAGTAATCAAGAAACGACTTACACAATTCTGAATGAAACTAACCTCAGAAGACAGTGACTCCCGCGAGCAGGAAATGGAGATTCTGGCCAGGGGCAGCGACTGAACTCCCAGGAAGAGCAATAGCTAAGAATAAAGATGAGATTTTGACAGAAAATGGATGCAAATCTGATGGTGACGAGACTCACCGGCAAAGAGTGAGGCGGCAATGAGACGGGAAGTGAAGTGTTTATTAAGGACGTCTGCACTTTTGAAAATGGTTTTTAATTTTTCTAAAATCATTTGGCTAAGTTTTAATTTTTCTAAATAAATAATTTTTCTAATTATATTTTAAATTAATATTTTGGAAATACATAATCTTTCAATTTTCAAAATTAAATTAGATTAAAATATACTTTTATATAATAACATTAATTTTTAAATTTAAGATATATTATAATAAACAAATATTACTTCATGATAAGATCTAACATATTTTTACATTATTAATTATATATTTTAATATAATATGATAAAATAATTATTAATATATGTTTAAATTAATTACTTAATCAATTCGTAGTATTGATTTTAATTTTTAATATTTTATTTTTAGTTTCTATTTTTTTAAAAAATAAAATGAAGGGACTTGAAGATAAATAAAAAATAGGTTTTAAGTTCGGCTTTGAGATCTACTTGTGTAATATTCACTGGTATAAATAAGCCGCATTGACTATAATGAAGGGCATCACTTTCTTGTAATGTCTTCTCTTCTCTTTATGTATTCTCTTATGAACTATTATCTTTGCTTACCATTCATGGCAAAAGATCAAACCAAACCAAACCAAACATATCCAAATTTTCGCCTAAGCAGGGTATGGGAGGGTAAGATGTACGCAGTCATGCCCGCATCTCCGATAGAGATACAGAGACTGTTTCCTTAGAGACCCCCCGGCTAAGATATAAGCAAAACAAATAACACCAACCAAGCAGACTCAAACCAACAAACATCGACAACAAAAACAGACACACAAAACAAACAGACTAAACTAATGCAAAAACAATCCCTGTATACTTCTAGCAATATATGTAAATGCATAAAGACTATAACCGATAGAAGCCATTCATGGCAAAAGGAGAGAAGTAATTCAACTATTTATTTTGATTTTGAAGGAAATTTTGAAATATCTAGTAGATCTTTTATCTATGCTTGACAGGTGTCTATAAATTCAAACATTTGATCTAACGAGTCAAATATCTCTTCTCTAGGGTTAACCATATATGGTTTTTATTACCTATTTGATATCTTTTGCCTTGTCTAATATTCATCATACAAAATGCTTTGTAGACGAGATATTATTGATTTTCCAAATTTATTTTTTGAAGTAGAAAGAGTTTGTCGCCTTATATAGCAAGTAGAAAGAGTCTATCCTCCTTATATAGCAAATATAGAAGATCTTGAAAATGATTTTTCATTAGATTTACAACAAAAACCCTTACTAACATTGATAATAGATTATTACCTTGATTATCTTATTCTGAAACTGGTGTTTCAAGTAGTATAAGATATACAAATAATTTAATAAGAGCAAATAAAAAGATAAGTTTTAGCTATAAAATAAAAGGAGAATATTTTGATGGTACAATATATGTTCTGTGAAATATTTTAATTAGTAGTGGTGCAAGAGGAAGTTACATTAATCATAATCTAACAAATAATTTGATAAAATCCCACTTAACATAACCTTATCGATATGTAAATTTCAATGATGAGATACATCAAAATTTCAATGGTGAGATACATCATATAAATACTGCTACAGAAACTACTATTAAGATATGAGAAAATAAAATATCTATAAGATTATTAGTCCGTGAAGAAATATGGGGAAATTTGGATTGGTTAAATAAATAGCATTTATGGCGCCATAGTTGTACCAATCGCAAATAGCTTGAGGATGAGCTCCCTAAAAAAATTAATCTATGGTATATCCCGAAAAAGTAAATATAACAAGTATCATTATATTGTAAAGTATATAAGTCTCTCAGTTTGTCAAAGTGTGCTTGAATAGCAGGATGACTTCTAGGAAGGCTTTTAATCATGACATTTTTTTGTATATGAGATTTACGAGTAGTATTAGGTTGTAAAGAAATAGTATTAGGAGGAACAACCTTTGGCTGAATCTGTTGATGTATAGGTGAAGATCCTATAGATTTGGAGTCTTCATTTATCTTGATTTTGTTAAGCAACTTAAAATTTTTTTGCTTCAAATAATTGAAATGGTTTATCTTTGCTTGCAATACATGGTACAAAGAGAAAAGTAATTAGCTATTTCTTTTGATATCGAGGAGAAATTTGCAATATCTAGCAGATCTTTTCATCTGTGCTTGATAGGTATCTATATCTTCAAATATTTGATCTAATAAATCAAATATCTCTTCTTTGGGACCAACCATCTTTGGTTAAGAAATTTGAAAGAATATTATTGTTAGATTTAATAATTTCAATATTAAAAGTATATTTAGCTAATGAAGTTTGCCATCTTATATATCTCTTATAGTCACGTTTAGAAGGCAAATTATGCTAAATAAATGCTTTTACTTTAGTATTATCAATTTTTAATAAAAATCTTTTTGGTAATAAAAATAATAAAAATTGTTTACAGCTTTTTACTACTACCAATAACTCCTTTTCATTTATATGATATTGTTGCTGAGTATCTATAAAAGTTCATGAGGTATACCTGCAAAGAGACTCATTCATTTTAATATCAGCATCATCATAATCTATCTTTTTTAACACTCCACTCCATAACTGATCAGAAGCATCAATTTCAAGAATTAAATCATCATTATCAGGAAGTTAAGTAAGCTTAGGTAAAGTATAGCAAAGAATTTTAATTTCCTTTACCTGTTCAATCAAATAAAATGAAAATTTAAATCTTTTATCCTTCTTTAAAAGCATTCCAAAAGGTTTTCTTACCTTAGCTAAGTTTTCACTAAAATCATATGCCTAATTTAATACACCTAAAACACTTTGAACTTGTTTTTTTATCTTGTAATTTATCAAGGAATTGCGAAATATTTTTAAGGATATAAGGTTGAAGTTTAACTCTTTTATCATCTATTTCCATTGTAAGAAATTATATTTCAGTCTGACATATCTTAGCTTTTTTTTTTTTGAAAGAGCAAGACCAAGTTTTTCACATAAATATGCAAATGTATGGAGGTGTATAATATGTTGAGAAATATTATTACTATCTATTAAAATATCATCCACATAACAATGTATGAAATTATGATATTTGAAAATATTATCCACTTTTCTTTGGAATATTTGTGGGGCATTTTTTAAACCAAAGGGCATTACTGGCCACTCATAATGACCTTGTGGAATAGAGAAAGCAATATAAGAAATGCTATCTTTATTCATTTTTACCTCCTAAAATCCACTTTTACAATTGAATTTAGAAAAATGTTGTTTTCCTCTAGTTAGGTTTATTAATGTTTCTTTATGAGGCAAACAAATCCATCAAATATTGTGTTATCATTCAATTTTTATAGTTTACCACCATTCTTGCTTTATTTAAATATCTCTGCATGGTTTCTAACCGTAAAAGCTAGAGAGGAATGTGGGGATTTACTAAATCTAATATTTTTTATATTTTCTAGTTCAAGAAGTTGTTTTTTAAATTCTTCTTGATCTTCCAGATTATATCTCATTGTAGAAAATCTAATAAATTTTGTTTATCTATCATTTTTAGGCTTGCCTTTTCTCTATTTTATTCTAAAATTGTAAAGGAATATTAGAATTTTTTCTTATTTTTTGTTGAACTACTTCTAATCCATCTTTGATAGTTTTAATCTGTTGGTATTTGTTTTCTGTAATATTTTCTGTTTTTAATAAAGTCTTTCCTTTTGAAAATTTTGGTTTCTTTGTATCCAACATCAAGCTGTGCTTTGTGAAGTTTAAAAGAGATAGGAGTAGAAAGACCATAACATGTTTAAAGTAGTTGACATTATCCAGTGACCAGAAGGAGTTTCAAAATGTATTTGTTATTTCAAAGTATTAAATAAGATTTTATAGAATAATTGAAGAAAGTTGTTTCTTGGAAGAATATCTGTATCAGTATCATAAAAACAAAAGGATGGGAATTTAATTAAAAATGATCCTAAAAGGACTTAAGGTTGTTTTATACCAGTAGATAAATATACCTGATGAATAGAAATGTTTAAGACTGTTATAGGTTTTAAAGATTCATGATATTGTAAAAGAAAACAACTTGATTTACATAAGTAGGAACCTGCTCTACTTTCTATATAAGCAGCAAAATATTCAACTTTATACTTTTTATAGGTAATTCCAATAGGAATATAAATACTAGTAGGACTAGTCATTATCTAGGAATATATATTTTATTATTGTTATAGGATAACTGTATTCCATAACTTGCTCCAGAAAACTAGTTCCCAACATTATCTCTAAATTAAATCCTTCATTTCAACTAATAACCTTATGGGTATTTTATTATCTCCTATCTTAATAGTAGTTTCGATAGCAGTATTTATCTTACGTACTGCTATATATTAATTTATATATTAATAAGGTTCTGTTAAGTGGAATTTTATCAAATTATTTGTTAGATTATGATTAATGTAACTTCCACTTGCACCAGTATCGATTAAATTGCATGAAACATATGTTGTACCATCAAAATATTCTCTTTTTATTTCGTAACTATAACTTATTTTTTATTTGCTCTTACTAAATTATTAGTGTATCTTGTACTACTTGAAACACCAGTTCCATGTTAGATTCTTTAGTGGCCCATGTCACTTATGGATTCGAGTCCAATGAAAAGAGCCTAAGATAATAGTTATTGGGTCTTAAGGAAGCTCAAATGGGTCAAGACCTTTTCCCTCTTAATAGGTGTGCATTACTTTAAGTTTTTCTATATAATTGTCATGTGTTTTCTTGCATACTTGTTGATTATTGTTGCAATTTAGGTTTCATTTTGTATATTTTTGTTTAGTTTGATTTTCATTGTTGTTCTTTTATGTTTGATGTTAATTTAGGATAATAATTAACTATTTCTTTTAGAAGGAAGATAGAGCAACATGGAGATTGAGCTAGAAATCAAGAGAAAAAGGAAAGAGGGAATGTTCTGTAGCCAATTCCCACGATTGTGGGAGTTACAATCCTAAGGATTATGTAGGGCTTCATCAAATTTAGGTTTTTTGGACTATAAAAGCATAATTAAGCCTCCATCTTCAGGGGAGACGAAAACCCTTCTGTAGAAACACCATCCTTAACTGAAGAACACATGTTTGGAGCCTTAAGAAAGGATTAAAGTTAAGGATCATCATCAAGATTGGGAAAAATAGCATATCAACACCAAAATTTCCAGATTTTGGCAAAAAAGAGGAGTACTTTCATTTAATTTTCTGTCAATTCCACTTATTCTATTCTTTGTAAAATTGTTTATTTGAATGTTGATGATGTTATGGAGACCATATTAGGCTGATTTAGCTTTAGAGATTGCTTTAGAACTATTTTGTTAGAACTCCTATTTTATTGAATTGAATGAAGTTGTCTTTGATGATTATTGATTTTATTAGTTATCTTGCAACAAATCGAGAGAGTGAGTAAGATAAATTTGTGTAGGATTGTACAACAAGAATTGGTGACCTATAGACTAGCAATCATCATGTTAATTGAATAATTAGAAGAGAGATCTTAGCTAGTCAATTAATTACCTATAAGATACTTTAATAACTAGTTGATCTGGTAGAGTAATTGGGTAGGTTGAGAGATCATTCAATTAATTCCCTTTAATTCGATTAGGTTCAATTAATTACACCTTGAGAGAGGGTAGTTAATACATTCAGAAATCTAGGGTGAGACACAATTCAATTAATAAAATAGGAGGGAGACAAAATAGGAAAAAGTAATATCTAGTCTTTAGATTCTTGAGTTCCAATTTTTTTGCATATTGGTATTGTTTATTACTTTGTGATAGTCTTTTATTTTTAATTAAATTTTCCATATTATTTTTATTAAACAATCTCGTTTCTTAAACAAAGTTTTATCTAAATTAAGTGGTTCTTGGGCATCAACCCTTGTGGGATAGATATCCGCTATTCTAAGCTACAAGTCATGACCCGTTCACTTGCATTTTTTTAGCCTAAAACAAGTAGATAGGATTTACCGTCAACAAGTTTTTTGGCGTCATTGCCGGAGATTGATTGTTTACCATCTTGGTTAATTTAGATTACTTTGATTTAAGAATTTTGATACTTTTCGTTATATAATTGTAGGTGCATGAACACAAGGAGCACGTAAAGATCAACATAATTTGGTAACAACGAACTATCTGATATCACAAAACATATCAAGACATCTTAGAATGAGGAATGAGCCATCTGAAGAGCTAGAGGTTGAGAAGAAATAGAAAGAACGATGATGGAAGATAGATATTATAGGGAGCAAGGAACTTTTGCGAATTACAATGAGGCACAATATGGTTGGGGAAGTAACGATCCTTATTGGAATATGTACACTCCAGAGTGGCAGAACCACCTAGATTTCTATTGGTCCAACAATGTAAGTACTCACATGGGACATCAAGACCTATCTGAATTTCAGTAAGACCAACTTGGATCTTTGGAGGAAAAGGACAATTTAATGGATGTTTTGGGTTCCAAAATGGCAGCCCAAGAAGAGAATCAGAAGAGGATATTTTCCAGTCAAGAGGAAACCCAAAACAGGATGGAGGCAAAGTTTGATCAGATTATGAAGAATCATGCCTCATCCATCCACAATATGGAAATTTAAGTAAAACAACTTTCTCGTAGATTTTGTAAAAGAAGTGTGAAAGACTCTCTGAGTAATATGGAATTATATCAACGAGAGCAAAATGAGACTATCACACTTGGAAATGTGGATGAACAAGAAGAATCAGTGGAAGACCATGCTGAACTCGACCTATAGAAGACCAAGAAATCAAGAAAGAAGATAAAGAAAAGGATAAAAATCCTCCTTATTATTCACTAGTTCTTGATATACCATATGTGAACATCAAAAAATCTTAGGTAGATGTTCAAGAAAAGAACTCTATCTTTTGGATTGATGATGATCAAGTGACATTCAACATGAATGATGTATTTAAGAATCAGAAGGATAGTAACTCATTCAGGATAATTAATGTGTTCGAATCTTCTGAAGAACAAAAGGACGAAGAACAAAAGGAAAAAGAACAGATGACAACAGACATCGAGTTTAAAGAAGTTATGAAAGTATCTATTCAGGAAGTGGAAGAAGTAGAGGAGACAAAGGTGATTAAGGAAGAAAGAGAGCAACTCACCTTCATACAGGACAAATTATTGGATTCAATGGAAGATTCAAGGAGTTTTGTTATTCCCTGTTATATTGATAGTTCACTTGGAAAAAAAACATTATTGAGCTTAATCGGTTTTCATAATATTATCCATATTGTCCTTTTGATTATTTTACAATTTGTAACTTACTTACAGGTTACAAAACCAATGTTGAATGAAAAAGGTGGAAGCAAGCGGTTTATAATTGATCCTGGCTGAGTTTTCAATGAAGAGCATCAACCTACAGACATTAAAAGAAGTGTTACATGGGAGCCAACCCATCTTTTAACTGTTTTTGTTTACTTATTGATATGGTTATTTAGTTATGAGCATGTTTGAATTGAGTTTGATTGAGGTTTAATTTGGTTTTTATTTTATTTTCAACTTGTTTTCTTTTCAAAATTCTTATTGATGATATTAATTTGATGTGTTTATAGGTTGTGAGATCATAGAGAACCAATATCAAGCTTGAAAGAAGGTTTGGAATCGTGAGAATCACCAATTCTATCGAGGGAATTGGATTGATTCCACGATCGTGGGAAATCTCTCCAGAAAATTTCTAAAAAGACAACCCACGATTGTGGGAAATGTGGTGATTCCCATAATCGTGGGAATTCCATCTGGGAGGGAAATTTAAACTTCCCTCCCATTTTCTTCTTTCGCCCACTCTAAAAAATTTTCACTCCCTCTCTCTCTACAAAATTCTCTCCTCCCACTTTTTAAAACTCTTCATTTTTTGTCTAGATTCTTGGTATTTTCTTTAACTCTTTCATTAATCTTACAATCCTTTCATCTTTTTATGCATTAATTATTCAAAAACATAAGAATTTGGTAAGATTTTACTCTCTCTCTCTAAAAGTCAAATTTCAATCTTTTTCTTTCATTTTTACTGATTTTCCTCTTACAATGGCACCAAGGAAGATGATGGCTCAGAGACTAACTGAATCGACCAATGAATTGCATAGTGAAGTTTCTAGTGAAGGCAAGCGCGATCTGACGATAACTTACCGGTCTCCCTTCTCAATCTATTCGAAAGAAGAAGGTATGCGTTTTCGTGACCTTAGGGATAGAAAAATAGTCACTCCTAGGTATTTTGGCTTTAAATTGTTAGAGAACATAGGAGTGAGATGATAACTTGAGCAACTAGCTGCAAATGTAGGGTGGAATAGGTTTGTTCGGTGCGGTGTACCTATTTATGCTACTGTAACTCTAGAGTTTTCACAACAGTCCAGAACAACCCTAAAATGGATGTGTTTTGGTTTAGGTTAGCTAGAAATGTTTTTAAACTTGATTATCCTATCATGCGTGAAATTATCAATTTGTCAAATGCAAAAATTCTAGATGGTCACGCTGATTTTGATGTTGATTCTTACTGGAAAACTCTCACAGGTAAAGAACATTTTTGACTCACGCATTGCACCAAATTCTTTAATCCGGAGTACTAAACATTTACTTTTATATAAATTCATGTGTCTAACTATGTTTAATAAAATTGAAAGGAACAAATGCTCGGCCAAAGAACTTTTCTTTTTATGGTGCATAGATTAAAAAATTAAAATCAATACACCTTATAGGATTTTTTGATCAATAGTGAGTGTTGTTAATAAAAAGAGCTCTTGTTTTGGGATGTCTCATATTACTTCTGCTTTGGGTGTATTTTATAATGTTAATATGAAAAATTTGCGTATAATGTCACACGATATGTTTGAAATATCGTATTTGAGACGTTCTGAGATTTCCGAAATCCTCAAGCGCATACAATAGTGAGGAACAGGAGGGGCATCAATACAGTTGCTTCCTGACCATCCACATCCCATGCAGTCCCAGAGCCAGAGGAAGAAGCAACGGAGGAGGAATTGAGTGCACCAACAAAGGTCGATCAATTTCAAAAAATCCTCAACCAGATGGCCTCCAATCAATAACAAATGACATCCCAACTAAATGAGCTAAGCACCCAAATGCGGAAAGTCCACAAGGAGTAGTGTAGCTTAAAGAAGAGATTCCTCAACTTCTATCGAAGGAACAATTTTGAAGCTTCTTCACTAACACCATCGCCACCATCATCTAAATAAGTTTTTCTTACCCTTTTACTTTTAATTTTGTTGTTTCTTTCGTTTGTTTTCATTTCATTTCATGTTTGTTTGGCTTCACGTTATTTCTTTTGTTTCGTTTAATTTCATCTTTTGTTTGGTTTCGTGTCATTTTTTGTTTGGTTTCATGTCATTTGTGTGTTTCAATTTCTTTTGTTTGGTTTGAGGTCATTTTTCCTTACTTGGTGGTTGACTTGTCACATTGAGGACAATGTGAACTTTAAGTTTCAGGAGATGACTTTGACTGTCGTAATTGCATTGTTTGCATTTTGTTAGATAGGATGCATGTTTAGGCATATTATATGTGCTTTGTGTCTACTTGAATCACTCTGATAAATATTACCATGAAATTATGTCATGCTAGCTGGAATTAGATTAAATGTGTGCTTGAACTTGAATTAGGCTACTTGAGTAGAAAGTGAACCATATAGAGTGATGAAAAGTAGTTGGTTACATAAGTTTAGTCACAAATTGACGTTTGAACAATGAGGTGGTGTAGAGATGCATAATGAGTTTTCATTTAAGACAAAGTGAGGACTGAGCCATATGACTCCATCTATAGTCTTTCTATTTCTTTGTTAAGTATTACTTGCTTAGGTTGCTACCTTCAGAACTTGCTTTGAATCAGTTTGAGTCTATTAAATGCATGCTTAATAGAGATAATTTAGGCCCTTTTTTTGTTTTAACCATCGGCTTAAATGACCTACCATTTGTATTATCCTTTGCTACCGTTGAGCATTAATCTTTTGTTTCTTAAAAACACCCAAAAACACAAAATTTTAAACTTTAAACCTTATTAACCTACCCGTTCATAAGCTTAATAGAGTATTAAGTAATATATTAGTTGGGATCGTTGTGAATTTTTGTTACCTAGATGAGTTGAGTATACTTCTGCTTATGAGTTACATTGTATATAGTGCTACTTCGAGTCATAGTTCTTCCACGTATGACGAAAAAGAAAGAAAAATGAAAAAAAGTTGAAAAGAAAAATGAAAGAAAAAGAAAAAGGAAGAACAATTGAGTAGCATAAATAAGTGCAGAGTATTAGTTTCATTTGTGTATCCCAAAGTATGTTTTGATTATCCCAATTTTATCTGCCATTTACTTTACTAATGTTTATGCTTAACCCTTTTTTCTCTCTTTACCCACCTTAACCCTTACCACATTACAACCCTAAACAAATCCTTTTGATTTATTTATACATGCAATCATGATAGAGGAAAATTGGTGTATTAGCAAGCCTATGGTAGTGTAGTTTCATATAGGAAGTTTGAGCAAAACACTAACCATCAAACACTTGAGATAAATGAGTGAAAACTGTGAGGAAAATTCATTTTTCATCTTTACTTATCTTTGAGTGATGTTTTCAATTTTTGAGTTTACTTATGTACACCAATGAAAAAGTAGTCATGATATGTGTAATATTATTTGAGTTAGTCTAAATTTGAGGGATTGTATGCTTTGATCTGTGTGAAGATGAAATGATAGAATTGAGTGGTTGTATTTATTTTGCTTGGGGACAAGTAAAGATTCAAGTATAGGGATGTTGATTGGTGTGCATTATTTTATGTTTTTCTATGTAATTGGCATATGTTTTCTTGCTTACTTGACTATTGTCGTAGTTTAAGATTCATTTTGTATATTTTTGTTAGTTTGATTTCCATTGTTGTTCTTTTATGTTTGATGTTAATTTAAGGTAAGAATTGACTATTTTTTGTGGGAAGGAAGATGAAGCAACTTGGAAATTGAGATAGAAACCAAGAGGAAAAGAAAAGAGGAAGTGTTCTGTGGCCAATTACCATGATTGTGGGAATTACAATCCGAAAGATTATGCAGGGCTTCATCAAATTTAGGCTTTTTGGACTATTAAAGCATACTTAAGCCTCCATCTTCAAAAGAGATGAAAACCCTTCTATAGAAACACCATCCTTGAGTGAAGAACACATGTTTGGAGTCTTGAGGAAGGATTGAAGTCAAAGATCATCATCAAGATTGGGAAAATAGCACATTAATACAAAAATTTCCAGATTTTGGCAAAGAAGAGAAGGAGTTCTTTTATTCAATTTTTTGTGAATTACACTTCTTCTATTCTTTGTAAAATGGTTTATTTGAATGTTGATGATGTTATGAAGACCATATTAGGCTGATTTAGTTTTAGAGATTGCTTTTGAACTATTTTGTTGGAACTCCTGTTTTATTGAATTGAATTAAGTTGTCTTTGATGATTGTTGATCTTATTGGTTATCTTGCAACAAATCGAGAGAGTGAGTAAGATAAATTTATGTAGGACTGTACAAAGGGAGTTGGCGACCTATAGACTAGCAATCATCATGTTAATTGAATAGTTAGAAGAGAGATCTCAGCTAATCAATTGATCACCAATAAGATAGTTTAATAACTAATTGCTTCGGTAGAGTCATTAGGTAGCTTGAGAGATCGTCCAATTGATTCCCTTTAATTCGATTAGGGATAATTAATTAAACCTTGAAAGAGGATAGTTAATACATTCGAAAATCCAGGGTGAGGCACAATTCAATTGATAAAATAGGAGGGAGACAAAATAGGGAAAAAGTAATCTTTAGTCTTTAGATTGTTGAGTTCCGATTTTCTTCGTATTGGTATTATCTTTTGCTTTGTGTTAGTCTTTATTTCTAATCAAAATTTTCATATTATTTTTATTAAACAATCTCGTTTCTTAAACAAATTTTTATCTAAATTACGTAGTGCTTGGGCATCAATCCCTATGGGAACGATATCTGCTTTTCTAAGCTACAAGTCATGACCCGTTCACTTGTGATTTTTTTGTGTGTAAAATAAGTAGATAGGTTTTACCGTCAACATATCTCTCCTTTAAATAGAACATGCAACAACAGAAATGTATGCAAGTTGTTCATGTTTTAGAAAACTATTAAGAGAGTTTCTGAACAATTGTGGAAATCACATAAGAAAGGCAGAGAGGGAATCAAATTTCATCAAAAACTTCAAACATCATGGATTTAGGTTTGCTTTACAGTGTAATTAATTGATCCATAAATTTCTTTAAATTGGTATCAGAGCAAGGTGTTGCATTCTTTTTTGTCTGCCATCATCAGCTACTCGTTTCGTTTCTGGAATGGTTGTTTTCTATATTGTAATGGCATTGCTTTCTTCATATACGACATATTGGGCCTTGAATTTTTAATTATTTTAGTAAATATGATTTGAATGAATTTTGGTATTGTTAGATAAATTATTTTGATTTAGGTTAATTATCATGTCAAGTTTAGGAGGATTTAATTCAAGGATTAATGGAATTAAAGTGTGGATATTGTAAGGTACATAAAGGTATTTTGGAAGATGACGAATTTTTGATTATTTTAGTAAACATGATTTGAATGAATTTTGGTATTGTTAGATAAATTATTTTGATTGAGGTTA
>JANZXR010000003.1:26733929-26761368 GCA_027575705.1 Erythroxylum echinodendron
TGATTTTCCAAGTAGTCTTCTAAATTGCATATTTCAATGAGTTTTGAAAAAGTTCCTGCTTATTTCTTGATGATAAATCTGCTACCCACGAGCTTTAAACTCACTCACTCCCAATTCTGTCCCATTCAGGTGAAGAATAAAAGAGTGAATAGTCAAGAGTCAAGGCAGCACTCCAGTCTGCACATATTCTTTGTAATCTTAAGTTAAATTTTGGAGAACTTAAGGCTTTAACAACCTTTCAAGCTTTACTGATTCAAGTGTATTGATGTATTGTGAGTTGTAAGGTTATTAAAGCTCTGTAAAACCAATATTTGTTCAAGAATGAATGAAATATATGTATGTTCTGCGTATGATTATGATAAATGTTAAGTTTTCACGTTGCATGAGTTGATCCAATGAATTTGAGGTTTGAGAAGCAGCTGAGATTTAGGTTTGTGTATTTTTAACCTTGGATTTGGATGAATGAGGGTGTCTAGAAGGAATCGTCTGTACTGACGTCACAACACAGACACTTAGGAAGACATAGAGGAAGGGTATCGTCTGTGCTGACGTCACACACAGACACAAAGGAAGACAGACACACGAAACACAGAAACAAGGGATCGTCTGTGCTAACGTCACACACAGACGTAAAAGAAGACAGACACACGAAACATAGACGCAAGGGATCGTTTTTGCTGATGTCATACACAGACGCAAGGAACACAGACGACAGGTCATCACACAGACGCAAAGAATCGTTTATGAAGACACGTCATAAGACAGACGATAGAAAGACAGACGGTAGAAAGACAGACGATAGGAGAGGGGTCAACCCAGACAATGAAAGTCAACTATAGAAGATAAAACCCAGACGATAGAACTTCGACCATTAGTCTATCTTTTCCCTTATTCTTCCTAAACACAGGTTTTTTAGGTTTATATCCTTCTCTTCTTTTATAATATTCCACTTTATGTTTCTTAAAATATCTTTTCTTAAAATATTTTCCTTTTTATAGTTCTTTTTATTTTTTAATAATGATACGGGCTATCACATCCGATCATAGTAGGCATTTTAAAACCATAACATCATAAAGAAGATTTTTCTTTATTCCTTTACTTTTCTTTAGAAAGATTGCTTCATTCACACCATTCACTTAATTTATCTTTTAAAAAAGAGATTCTTTTTCCCAATTTATCTACAAGTCCTAGATTGTAAGTTGCTTCCAATTTGCTTCCCCAAGGGTCAGGTATGTTTAGATAAAACATTTTTAAATAAAGTTGTGTATTATCTACTTGATTATAAATATGATAATAATAATCTAAGAAAATACAAATTTATTTATTAATTTCACATATATCGCATAATAGAAGTCTTTATAATGACATATTTTCCTATAGTAATAGTATCTTTCAAGATATGTCCTTCTCCAACAAATTCTAATCAAAATGCCTCAGCAGCTCAAGTTATTAAGTTGCCTATATCACTATTAGAATTAAATATAGAATTTTTTAGTTTTCATCTAAATTTTTCCAAAATTTGAGAGAACTGTTTAAACAAAAATTTTCTAAAATTTTTGTTGTTGTTTAATAATCCATTTTGTTAATAGCAACAACGAGTCAAGGAGCAGTTTCCATTTATCAATTGCTTCCTCTATATTTTGGATGCAATCAATATCCAGATATATTCCAAAATGATTTATAGATTCTATCATTTTATCAGTGGGAGTAAATCCATCTTTATCTTTAGTTGTCATATGAGTTCCAACCTATCCTTTATTAGGTCTATTAAAACTTTGTGAAGGATATTTAGGAGGATTTTTTGAAGTATTAGGTATATCACTTATATTAGGGTTCAAATGAACTTGTTGAATGTATCGAGTTTTATATAAATTAAAGTTTAAGTTTAATTTTTCTATTTGACTATTTAATTCTTCAATTTCAGAATCAAAATCTTTATAAAATTTTCCATTTATCTAGAGATATTTTCATTTGTAGAATTAAATCAAATATCTGTTTTTCAATAGGTTTTTAATATATTTGTTTTATGTTTCTTTTTTTGTATCGTTTCTATCATATTATGTAAATTAGTTATTTATTCTTGAAGTTTTGTTATACCTAAAAGAATATTGATTCCATAATATTCTATAGTTTTTTAATTTAATTCATATCAATTTCTATTTTTAATCCATCAATTTTAGCTATGAATATTTATTTTCTGCCATGATAAGTTTCATAATGTTCATTTTTAAATGAGTTTCTATCCACACTTTTTTACACCTCTTATATATTCTATCTGATTTGACAATCATTGTTTTTAATAATTTTTATAGCATTTTTATGGCAGTTAGTAAATAAGAAATAATTATATCTATTTGTATGATGATGTAATTCAATATGAGCTTCTTGTATACGAATATCAAGTTTATTTATTTTAGAAAGTAAATGATCACAATAAGGACGTTCACTTATGGTTAAAAGCAAACTTATAATGCTCAAAAAAGCTAAGATGTAGCATTTTTCTTCCTTTAAATGGTAATAATTTTCACACTCATAATCTCTAATTGAGGTTTTTAAACCTAAAAAAATATCTAATGTACATATTTAATCTAAGAATATATCTTTTTGAATTTTTATATGCATTTACTGTTCCAAGTTATTTGATATTTTTTATCTCGAATTTGTTGGTGCATATCTTTATAAACAGCACACCAAACTACCATGACTCTGATACCATTTTTGGTCCCATCCAAACACAAATCAAAGAATTGGATCGATTTTCAACAAAATCACAAATAAAAAGCATGTTAATATATGAAGTAAAACACATCCTAAGTACGAGAATAAATAAAAACTTTAATCAGATTTAAAATTTTCAAGATATCCAAAATTAAACTGATTCTAAACGGATCTTCTTCCTCTAAATTATCAAATTTTGTTATATTATCAATGACTTCTTTGATAATGAAGAGATTATATTGTTTATAGAATCTATTGAATCTAAGTGTAATTTACACAATCTATATAGAAATTTTTGTAAGAAATAAGAAGTCGTCAATAATTTGCAAAACAAAGTTATATTTTCCAAATTGAAGGGTTTAATACCCTTCCATACCTATCTCTTTAGCATTTTGACTATAGCTTCATCAAGTTTTTGTCGAGTCTTTTATCGAGCATTCCAACTTTAATCTCAGTAAGTAATTACCCTTAACAATTCCTTTAGCAAAGTCCAACACAACCTTATTTCATTTCCTACCTTAAGGCATAAACTAAAGAGTATAGAAGGAGAGTAAGGTTTTAATTTGAAAAATATGAACTGTATCTGCAGAAGAAGTTTTTTATTTCATAAGAGAATATATAAAGAGAAGAGAGTAAATATTACTAGAGAGTGATGCCCTTCATTCTAATAGATCAAATATCAAAGCCGAACTTAAAACCTATTTTTTAATCTATCTTCAAGTCCATTCTTATCAATAAGAGATTCTTTTCCTTTTTATTGGATAAGGAGATTTTGTTATCCTTTCTTTATCACCTTATCTTTTCATCGTGAAAGATATCATTAGTTGTCTATTCTAAATCACTGTAAGTTTTAACTCCGGAAGCCTCAACTTTTTCTTTTCCTTTTAAAGCTTTGATGACACTTGTGGAGGTAGGATAGATGTTTTCAGTATGCTTTCTGAGTTGGTAGAATCTTTGTTGTGCTTCTGGACTCGATTTAATCTTGCCTCTTCCTATCATTCCAATTTTCATTTTAACAAAATTTTCTGCAATCACTGTGGTCTTCTTGGATGGAGCTATCATTAATAAGGAAAAATTAATCTTTCCAGCATAGGTTCGAAATCCCTTTTTAAATGTTGCCTCCATGCTAGAAATAATAGTTGTCATTCCAATTTCTCTTTGGTAATGTATATCAGTCTCGCTGAACTTAGAGAATTCTTTCCTTAACTTAGTATTTATTATGATAGGGAATTGTTCTAATTTTCCTATCATAATAAAATTATATGCATCATATGTTGTCTTCGTAGATATCTAGACCAGCAGATAGTAGCTTTAGCTTCAAAGTATCTCTTAGTGTTATTGTATGATTGTTCAAAAAAAAATTCTTAACACCTTTCTGAATCCATTTGGGAAGGGAAGAAATCTTGGGGAACTCTAGATTTGTTAAATAAATAGCATTTATGGCGCCAAAGTCTTACCAATCATAAATAGCTTGTGGATGAGCTCCTTGTAAAAAATGTAATCTAAGTTATATCTTGAAAAGTCAATATAATAAGTATCATTATGTTGTAAAAAATATAAGTCTCTCATTTTCTCAAAGTGTGCTTGAATAGCAGGATGACTTATGGGAAGGCTTTCAATTATGATATTTTCTGTACCTGAGATTTGCAAGTACTATCAGATTGTAGAGAAATAATATCAGGGGTAACAACCTTTGGTAAAATCTGATGATGTAAAGGTGAAGATCCTGTAGATTCAGAACCTTCATTTATCTTAATGTTGTTGAGCAACTTATAAAGTTTTTGCTCCGAATAATTGAAATGGTTTATCTTTGCTTGTCATACGTGGCAAAAAGAGAGAAGTAATTTAGATATTTCTTTTGATATCGAGAGGAAATTTGCAATATATAGCAAATATTTTATCTGTTCTTGACAGGTATCTATATCTTCAGACATTTGATCTAATAAGTCAAATACCTCTTCTCTAAAACCAACCATCTCTGGTTAAGAAATCAGTAAGAGTATTATTGTGAGATTTAATAATTTCAATATCAAAAGTATATTCAGCTAATAAAGTTTGTCATCTTATATATCTCTTATATTCAGGTTTAGCACGCAAATTATTCTAAATAAATGTTTTTACTTGAGTATTATCAGTTCTTAATAAAAATATTTTTGGTAAAAATAATAATAAAAATTTTGACAGCTTTTTACTACTTCCAATAACTCCTTTTTATTTATATGATATCGCTACTAAGTATCTGTAAAAGTTCATAAGGTATTCTTATAAAGAGATAATTTATCTTTTTTAATACTCCACTCCATACCTGATCAGAAGCATCAGTTTCGAGGATTAAATCATCATTATTAGGAGATTAAGTAAGCTTAGGTAAAGTAGAGCAAAGAATTTTAATTTTCTTTACCTGTTTAACAAATAAAATGAAAATTCAAATCTTTTATCCTTCTTTACAAGCATTTGAAAATGTTTTCTTACCTCAACTAAGTTTTGAATAAAATCATATGCATAATTTAATACACCTAAAAAAACTTTAAACTTGTTTTTTATCTTGTAATTTATCAAGGAATTTTTTCAAGAATATAAACCTGAAGTTTAACTCTCTTATCATTTATTTCTATTTCAAGAAATTCTATTTCAGTTTAACATATCTTAGCTTTTTTCTCTAAAAGAGTAAGACCATTTTTTCATATAAATATGCAAATGTATGGAGGTGTATAATAAGTTGAGAAATATTATTAGTAGCTAGTAAATTATCATCCACATAACAGTGTAAGAAATTATGATAGTTGAAAATATTATCCTTTTTTTTAATATTTATGGGATATTTTTTAAACCAAAAGGCATTACTGGCCACTCAAAATAACCTTGTGGAGTAGAGAAAGTAGTATAAGAAATGCTATCTTTATTTATTTTTACCTACCAAAATCCACTTTTACAATTGAATTTAGAAAAAAATTGTTTTCCTCTAGTTAGGTTTATTAATGTTTCTTTATGAGGTAAAAAATACCCATCAAATATTGTGTTATCATTTAATTTTTTGTAATTTACCACCATTCTTGCTTTATTCTAAATATCTCTGCATGGTTTCTAGCTATAAAAACTAGAGAGGAATGTAGGGATTTACTAAATCTAATAATTTTTATATTTTCTAGTTCAATAAGCTGTTTTTTAAATTCTTCTTGATCTTCCAGATTATATCTCATTATAGAAACTCTAATAATTTTTTGTTTATGTATCTTCTTTAGGCTTGCTTCTTCTTTATTTTATCCCAAAATTGTAATGGAATATTAGAATGTTTTCTTATTTTTTGTTGAACTACTTCTAATCCATCTTGGATAGTTTTAATCTGTTAGTATTTGTTTGCTATAATATTTTCTATTTTTAATCCTTTTGAAAAATTTGGATTTTCTTTGTATTCGACACTATGCTGGGCTGTGTGAGGTTTAAAAGAGATAGAAGTAGAACAACCGTAAACATGTTTAAAGCAGTTGATAATTGTCTAGTGACTAGAAGGAGTTTTGAAATGTATTTGTTGTTTCAAAGTATCAAATAAGATTTTATGGAATACTTGAAGAAAATTATTGCTTGAAAGAATATTTGTATTAGTATCATAAAAATAAAAGGGTAGGCATTTAATTAAAATGATCCTAAAAGTATTTGTGGTTTTTTTTATACCGGTAGATAAATAGATATGATGATAATATCTAAGTTTATTACATGTTTTAAAGATTCATGATATTGTAAAGAAAAACAACTTGATTTACACAAGCAAGAACTTGTTCTACCATCTATACAAGCGACAAAATATTCAACTTTATACTTTTTATAGGCAATTCCAATGGGAATATAAATGCTAGTAGGACCAGTCATTATCGATGAATATATAGTATATTATTGTTATAGGATAATTGTATTCCATATTGAGTCATTTTATATAGTTGAACTTGCTCAAGAAAACTAGTTCTCAACATTATCTCTAAATTAAATCCTTCATTTTTCATTCATTTTCAACTAATAACCTTATGGGTATTTTATTATCTCTTATCTTAATTGTAGTTTCTATAGCAATATTTATCTTATGTATGTCACCATTGAAATTTATATATTGGTAAGGTTCAATTAAGTGATTTTTTATCAAATTGTTTGTTAGATTATGATTAATGTAACTTCCACTTTCACTAGTATCAATTAAAATATTGCACGAAACATATGTCGTACTATCAAAAATTCTCTTTTTATTTTATAACTATAACTTATTTTTTATCTGCTCTTACTAAATTATTATTGTATCTTATACTTCTTGAAGCACCAGTTTCAAAATAAGATAATCGAGGTAATAATTTATTGTCAAATGTTAGCAAGGGTTTTTGTTGTATATCTATTAAAAGTTCATTTTCAAGATCCTCTACATTTGCCATATAAGGAGGAGAGGTTCTTTCTACTTTAAAAAATAAATTTGGAAAATCAATAATTCTTTATCTGCAAAGCATTTTGTATGGTGAGTATTAGACAAGGCATGAGATATCATATAGGTAATAGAATATGGTCTATTTCCATCTTTAATTAAACCTTTTCTTTTAAAATCTTGAATTAAAGAAAGCATTCTATGAAAGTTTGAGTCTTTTACATTATAAGATATCTTAGGGCAAATATTAAACATAAGTTTTTGATATCGAAGATTACCTCTAAGAATTCCCATACGTGCTTGTATTTTATGATCTATGATTACTAGTTTTATAGGGCTATCAATTCCTTCTCTAAAGTAGATCTGATTATCATCTGAAGCGATCCAATATATACCTAGCCTATTTTATCTCGAATCTCTGTGGGCGAGTGATCAAGTTTTTGGGAAATACCCCTTTTAGATATTAGGGGTATTAGGGGAATCATTACTTTGTTTGAAGTTAGGCTAATATCTAAGGCTTTTTATTTAAGATTAATTCCATAAAACATATGATGCTTTTTAAGTTTTAATCTTATTTTTTCTAAAAAAGTTAATATTAAATCTACTATAAGAATTTATATAAAACATAGTATTTTGAATCTTTTAAAGCATTTTTTAATCAATAAGAGGTTTTTCACCATGTTGAAGATTCTCTTATTTCACTTATTTATATCAAAATTTAAAATTTCTTCGAGTATTGATAATTATAAAAATACTTTTTTAAAAGAGCAATTTTCAAAGGTGTTGATTATAATAAATTCTTCATTTTCTATCATTTTATTTATGTCATCGTCTATCTCGATTTTCTTTTAATGAAAATTTTTAAGACATTCATTAGCGTAACGTCCTTTTTCGGTGTTTGGTGTAGTTTTCAAAATATTGATTTTAACAATTAAAGAAAGTATGTTTTTCCTTTTAAATTTTCATATAACAAAGGGGAAAGTCTAGATATTGTTATAATATTTTTATTCAGTACATATATTATTATTAGATGAAATATTAGTATTTTTGATATTTTTATTAATTATATATAGTTTAAGAATTAATGATATTAATTTAATTTTTATCATTTTTCAAGAAGATTTAAATAAATTATTTACAACTTACCAACTATCAATATTGTTAAATGTATGATAAATTATATCAATTATCTTGAGTTATAAAAAATATTAAATATATTTCAATAAAAGAAATGGGCTCTTTATTAAAATAAAAAAATTCACTATCGTGAAATAATGGTTGGATATATTTGATAAACTGTTAATAGTTTGAATATTCAAAACAACAGTTAGTTTAAAATAAATTAGTTTTATTTAACTTGGATTTTATATTCAAATACAACAAAAATTTTTCATTAAAATATAATAATTTATTACCGAACTGTTCTCTTGCCCGTATTGATATAAAATATTATTTTATATTATAAAATTAAAATTAATGTCTACAATTCTTCATTTAATTAATTTTTAATAACAAATTAATACATATATCAAATCAAAATATTGTGTAATAATTAATTCTTTAAAACAAATTATGAAATATTTATATAATAAACATTCTTTAGTTGTCTTGTCATTAGTGTCTCTTGCTCTCCAATCTCCATCAAAATGAGCGTACTCTCTCTCTCTAGCTCAAGCGAATGGCGTGAAAATCTAGTTCTGTGTTCCCCATGTGCTTCTAGTATTTAGTGTTCTCATCGCGCTTCCCCACACCTTCTTCGTCACTTTCTAGCGAAAATCAAGTCAAGGGGCTTGAGGGGCCAAATAGGTGAGACTTACTTTGTATTGGGTTTTCACTAAGATCATTCTCAGTCATTAGTTCCAAGTCGGTTTCATTTGTGATCTTTTCTGTTTTGGTTTTGAACTATTCTTTCTTCTTTGTTTGAAATATGCTAGACAGTACTCTAATGTGATTACGAATGTGAATTTGAGTTTGGGATCCTCTGTGGATTTTGATATGTTAGCAAGCTTTGCTGTGCCTTCTGCATTAAGTCAAGGATGATATTTTTCTTTAACCCTTGAATCATGTGACGGTATTGTAAATTATCAGTTGTCATATCAAGCAAGCATTAAGATGAAGCAACCATAATGTAGTAATTATAGTAAACTTGATCTCTGCCTGGAGTTCTACAAGCATTTCCATATTTTCTAAAATATTCTGGCTGGCGTTAACTTTCTGTTAAATGAATAATACATATATGATTCAAATTTGTGGTTTGTGTTTTCATGATTCATTAGATTCAGTTATGCCATCTTTTGAAGGATTAGTAACAGTATTATGGCATAAAGTATTAATTTTTGCCTCCTTTTATGGTAAAACGTATCTCCTTGTGACTTCTATGTCAACATTTGTTGATAAATATGAGTAGTGACGTAGTTTGACCCTTGCCTTTGCAATGTTATATTCTGCTTTCATATCACTGATGGGTATTGTATTCGTTTAGGTATGTATAAGAACCAACTGCAAGAATTGGCACAAAGAAGCTGCTTCAACCTTCCATCTTACTCGTGCATAAGGGAAGGACCGGATCATGCCCCTAGGTTCAAAGCAACTGTCAACTTTAATAGGGAAACCTTTGAAAGCCCTACCTTTCGTTCTACTCTAAGGCAGGCAGAACATGCCGCAGCTGAATTAGCTCTTAATGCACTTGCAAGCAGAGGTCCATCCAAAGCCTTAACTGCTAGGGTACTGGTCAGCATATCATCCCAATTTCTCCACATTGCTCCTGCAAGATTGGACGATTTTGTTTCTTATCTTCTTGGAATTTGATACAATAGTGCATGTCTAGTTTATGTGGCTGTAATTTGGTATATCTATAAAGAGATTAACATCTTTACTTAGTAGCAATTTAAGGAGATGTATTAATTTTAGTGTGGGCATCCTGAATTCTGCTTTTAGCTGTACGTCAGTATATTTTTGCTTGGTAGTGTTGGAAGTTGTGAAACTAAGATCTTGTTAGCTTTCTCTTTTCCTGCGTCTGCTTCATGGCCTTTTCTACTTATTCTTCCCATATTGCACGCTCCCTAAAGAAACATAGGTTTTTGTACTTTGCTGGAAGCATAACACTAGAATGATAGTAGAATTTTTCTTCTGCCCAGGATGAATCTGGTGTGTACAAGAATTTACTTCAAGAGACTACTCACAGAGCTGGCTTAAAGCTTCCAGTATATACTACTGTTCGTTTAGGGCCTACTCATGTTCCCATTTTCTCATGCACAGTTGAGCTTGCAGGAATGAGCTTTGCTGGCCAACCAGCAAGGACCAAGAAACAAGCTCAGAAGAATGCAGCAATGTCTGCTTGGTCTGCTCTAAAGAGAAGTATGGATCTAATAGTCATATGCTACATTGATGTTAATATAATATGATCGAGTTTAAATAATAGCATCTTTATCTGCCTTCAACTAGTCTAAATGTATGCATCATGGTCAAGATTAATTAGCCTGCTTCTTTTGTATGCTTTTAACAATCCGTTATGCAAATGTGTTGGAGATAAAGCAGCTTTGCTTTACTGACTCGAGTTGGCTACTTGATATAGGTATCAGCCTCTTCTATAGTATTTTATTATAAGAATGGTGTAGGTGATCCGGTAGTGAAAATTGACAAAAAGCGGGATCATTAAACATTAAGCACTATTTATGAGAATTATAGGATACAACATTGTCACATGCATTTGCAGGCTTAGTAATTCTATAAACTGTTTTAAAATTTTTTCAATCATTATTTCTGCAGTGGTTCAACATGGCTCCTTATCATCCTCTAATTTGTCCTCTTTTTCTGTGGAGACTGTGGAGACTAGAAGGGGCAGTGAAGAACAAGTCACCATTGCTCGTCTTCTTGCATCATTAAAACCATCTGAGTTGAAGAATTCAAAGCAAAGTGATTGGCAACGAGTTCAGCATGGATTCAGTCCTGTCAATACTGAGTTAACCCTACCGACACCAACCTTATATGCCATGCAGTCTCTGGGATGGGAAGGCTATAATTTTCCCCTAAAGTATCCCTATGTCAAATGTGGCAGCAAGAGCAATTATTGCTGCTGCAAAACCACCTGTTAAAAACGCTCCATGTTCCACCAGCTGCTCCTCCCAATCCTCATATTTTTCCATGTATGCATTCTATCCTACCACAAGATTCTCGCCTTTTTGTCCCTATGCAACAGATAGAACCCCTACCTGCCACCTCAGCACAGCCACTATACTATTCAGACCACGTGGTCTCTGATCCGATTCGAGAAAAATCAATGGTGACCATTCAGGAGATAAACGAGGAGAAAATCGAAGACTCCTTTGATCTCTCTCCATTGGTGATGCCTGAAAACTCTGTTGTTGGCAACTTGAATGTGGAACTAAAATCCAAAGAACCAGTTGATGAAGATGACAAACATAAGTGCGCTGAGCTTGAAGTCAAAAATGAAAATTTTCAAAGAGGAGATAACCGAGCTGGGCAATTTGAATGGGCATCAGACAGGAATGTGGGAATTTCATACAATCTTCTGGACTTCCAAGCCCGAAAACCATCTACTATTGACTTTTCCCTGTCTGCTTCACCGTATCCTCCAAGGTCAAGCTTACCCCAGAGACAAAGATCTTCTCCATCTTTAGCAGCATCTGTAATGATTAGAAGTGTGGGATCTGTACCCTCATCTGCAGCACCTCCTTCCCTCCCTAGCATGAGGCCTGTTTCTTCAGTTCCCAAACCACGACATTTAACAACTCAAGTTCATCGTCCGCCAAGGATGAGAACGGGAGTTCCTCCATATTCAGCCACACTTCAGTCTCAAAGAATGGAAATGAAAGCAGTACAGCCTCGTTTCATGGCACCAGCTGTTCGAATAAGATCAGTAGTGCCAGTTTGTTCAGCTCCACCACCGAGGAAACTATCAATTTCTAGCCAGGAGTTGGCGTTACACAACCAAGATAAAAAAGATATCATAGCACGAGATGTATCAACAGCAAGTTCAGAGCTTGGCAAGCTGCAAATGTAAACAAAGTACAAAAAGAGTTTACACTTGCAGTTCAACTGCAACAGTCTCTGGACATCCACTCGTGCTTCAAATTAAGCAATCAGGACTAGGGGAGGAGCTATTCAATTATTCTTGTATACATATTCTTTTAAGTGGAGAAGTAGTTTATATATAAAGAATTAAAATTTGTTTATTATTTGTAAGCATATATTATTTGAACTTCTTTTTTGAATCATAATTCGTATTTATATGTTTACTTTAACAAGCCATTATGATATTATATGAAATTTTACAATTTTTTATTTTAAAAAAAGAAGTTATTTATATATAAGAAGACTCATATATTAATTCAAAAAATGAGTTATGAATCATTTTTCATATATAAACTATTTTTTATTTATTTTCGATGAGAGATTTACTAGTTATTTTAACATAGATATCCTAGTTATAATTGAAGTTGGATTAAGAATGTTCTGTACTACGTATGGATGCAATTTCTCAATAACTCGTAAGGTCCATAATGTTAGCTTTATGTTCTCTTTTACTTTTCTTTTGGTAACAACTTGTGAATGACTTTTACTTAACTTAAATTACATCTCAGTAATGTGATCTATTAGACTAGTTAGTTAAGCTGTGTGTAAGTATGAGCAACTTGTATAACTAGTGACATTTCTGTTATCATCTTTGGTATGATTCTTGTGACAAATCTATTAGTTAAGAAGGCGATGAGTTGGGCTAAGCATGTTTCTAAGCCAGCTTGAAGCTTGTTCAGTCCTAACTCATACGACCCAAACTCGAGTCTAATCCAACTTTAGTGGCCTGAAGTCTGTCTGCAGCCTAAATTGCTTCTACTCCAATTCAACCCCACCTGACTTTTCAACCCCTCTCCATCATCTTCGTCAACTCTTCTCTAGTTAGAAGATGATGACAACTTTTTGCTCTTCTTGATCGGAATTGTTTTGAACATGACTTCTTTAATGAAATTAGTCCTATTATATGATCACAACATCTCTAATAGGACTTTTATCGAACAAGTAAGAAGTATGGGGGAAGCCTAGATGACTAGTCTAGTGAGATTCTTAAATAACTCTCGTACATGGATGTCAACATATTACACAAAGCCACGTGATTTGCATCATGACTTTAACCCATAAAAACTGACTCCAACCTCCAGGCAGGCTCGAAAAACGCAGCCAAAGATAAAATAATTAGGCATAATCTCCTTAGAAATCATCATTTTAAAAATCCTATCACGTGGGAGTTGTATGCATGACTGCAAACACTTGTAGTGAGAGATTAACAAAGCATACTAAGAAAACTAACAAAACATGAGGGATGAGAGAGAAAACATTAAAAAAGTAGAGAGAGCGACAGCATAACAAACAAATAAGAAGAGAGGAGCACAAATAGGACAACGATCAGGTTTACAAAATTAAAACATGAGTTGAAAGGACACTTTAGACTGGTTTGGGCCGTGGAGCCCGAGCCCAAGCCCTAGATGGTCTTAACTCCAAAATATTTTTTAAAAAGCCTAATTTCATCCTAAAGTCTATTTAACTCGAGTCGAGCTATGATCAGATTAGGCCTAAACTTAACTGTAAAGCCTAGTATTTATTAGTTCAAATCACAAAACTTATAAAGCTATTTCAATAACTTTGGGAGAAAAATATGAGCTAAGTTTTATTGATGGTATGATTAAGTTCCTAGAAGAAGTTTCATATAGTTTTGAATTTTGACAATGTGTAAGTCCCTGAATTACATGTAACAGGGAGAATATATTGGGTGTATTCATTTTTTTTGTCTTATTTGTAAACTAATAAATAGATTATGTATTCTAGTGAACTATTTTGATAATTTCATATAAAGCAAATTCATAACAAATAATAATATAATAAGAAAAGAGTAAGAAAAGAGGGACAAAACTGATTTATAATTGTTCGGACAAATAATCATTGGCCTATGTCTACTCTGAGACTTCAATTAGGAATTTACTATCTTTTTTTATTTTCAATGGGTGAAGAGAAACTCTTCATGCTACATCTTCTTTAAGGTGGGTAAAAAGAGATCCTTACAATTGTCTTACTTTATTATAAGTAAAGAGTAACCCCCGACAAATTGATGTGATATGAATAACCAATAAAAAACAATATTAAAGATTACTAGGCAAGTGCATCTATTATTCTTATAGTATAGCTTAGTGAATATGAGTGACGATCTATGAATATAAGTGCTAGTTTTATTTGTTTTTCTATAGTATAATCTAACAAACGAATAATTGATTTAAAGGAAAAGATCAACGAACTAAAATAACTAATCTAAAATAACAAGCTAAAGTAAAGAAAAAGAATGGAACAACCAAATGATAATTAAGATTTAGATGTAAAGTTCCCCAGAACTTTGCCATGCTTGAATTTATCTTAATTCAATTATTAATCTTAGTTTTCGAATTAGTAGAAATTTCAAAGCTACAACAATACTTTTCTCAAGAAATATAGCGAATATCTTTAAGTTAATTGATTAAAATTTCTTTCTGATCAAAATTCTTTAAAATACATTAGCTTGTTCTATGAATTCCCATGTTAAATTCAATATTAACCTAAAAGATTTATGTCATCTTATCTCTTAGATTCTGTACAACTCTTATTATTAATACTACTATCTAATTTTATTCAACTCTTATTATTGATTAAAACATATGATTCTTAATAACTATATATAAATTTAGAAATCGAATCAAAATGTTAAAATATTTCAATTCAACGTAAGATATAATTACAGATAATTCAAATAAAGCTCTGGTCTTTCATTAAATTAAAGAATTATCTAAACATATAGTTCTAAAGTTCATCTCATCTAGACATATCTCCATTTAGTTCATACTAAGAATAAGAAAGAACACAAAGCAAAAGAACTCATTTTTATGGATCTTAAAATCTTAATTTCTTCGGTTGAAGCTTGGTGGAATTCTTTTCCTCCATGGATGCTTCTTTTTTGTCCCAATACACTCTAGTTCAGCTCCTAATAAATCCTCTCTACCTATAATCCATCTTTATCCTTTTAAAACACAATTCCTAGATTTTTTGTAAAAAAATATCACTAGCATAGGATCAACATTCTTATTACACCTGTGTTAATTTAATAACTTGACAATCAATTTTAAATCATGCATATAAAGGTTTTTCTTGAGAACACATGTTTGAAGGCCAAGAATATGAGTCCATAGTTAGACCTTGTTTTTTCATATGAATTTTTTCAAAGAAATATAATGGACTATTTGCCTAGATAGGTTAAACACAAATTCATGTTAGACTTATGTTCCATCAAAATTATACCAAAACTTCTCTAACTTGGCTCTAATTTACCATAATATGTTCTTTTTTTATTAAAAAGCTAAAGTAAAGCTTGTAAATAAAATATGTCACATTAAGTACAAAATCCTATAAAAAACTATCCAAACATAAGTAAAATGTTATCAAAATCATATTGAAAACATAACATAAATAACACTTATCAAATTCCCCTTCTTATGATTACCTTTAAACAAATCAATTTCATCACTCTTAACTTCAATAGGTGATAACTTTAAGAAAGATTTTGATAAATCAATTGGATCAATCAAAATTCTCTATTATTCATTCAATTGCAAAATTTATCAAATTGATAAGAATTTAGCTACTTGCATCAAATCATAAATAAGTTCTATTTAACTTTACAAACCTTTAAACTTCATCTTAATCCATAAAATTGAATCTAATACATAAAATGAACATACATGAGAAAGATTGCGTTAACTTTCAAACATTTTTATAACCCTTATTAAAAGAAAAATAAAATGCTAACTTTAAATTAATGCAGGTGCAATTAAAGGATTGTTTGAAAAGTTACTTAACTTTTTGGTGCGAGAGTAAATACCTTATCATAAATGCTCCTATTTATTTAATTAGGTTACCGTTTTAAATAACTACTAGTACCACTCTTTAAGTTCATCCTTTTCACTTGGTTTGATATTTGTATACTGAATTTATTTAATGCTTACTTATTCATACTTTTTTTTAGTAGGATGCTAAAAATCTTAGAAAGAATTTACTTTTAACTTAATTATATATCTAGATTATATAAAAAGTACCATAGTGCAAACCAAATATCATTTTCAAAATTCATAAAGTAAAACTAAGCATGACTTAATCATTAATGCTCATGACTATTTTCCTAAACAAATCAAATCACAATAACAACCAAAGCTATAATAGATCACCTCAATCAATATTTTTTCAAAGTTCAAAATTTTCCTAGAATTGTTCCTTATTAAGCTAATTATAATAAATTGATAAGCATAAGTAATTAATCCATCTCTTACACTTAAGTTGTATACTGTCCTTAATGTACATTACTTACAAGAACAATGAAAAATTAGAAAATAAGGGAAAATAAAAAAATAGAGTAACTGGTACTCTCATGACAATAAAAGAATGCTAGCTTTATCCAATGCTATTAATAATCCTTATTCGTCAATCCATCACTAGAGTTCCTTAGCCACTGGCTTACTCACAAGATATATAGGGATCTTCTATTACATGGAAAAAGACAGATTTATATTGGATATTGTGTTGTTTATATAATTTGTAAAACTCAAGCAGATCTCAACCCATATAAGATAATCCTAATCTAACAATTAAAGAACATCAAAATATAGTTAAATTTATAACTTCAAAGCTACTTTTAAATTTAGTCATATGTAACAAAACCAATATCAAGTAAAAACATACTAAATGTTAATGTTAAAGATCTTAAAAGCTACCAAATTGAAATAAAAGCACATAAATCATTGGGTTACCTCCTAGTAAATGCTTCTTTATGAATCTTCCAGTTGGAATTCCTATTTAAACTCTTCACCCTTATTGCTCCTTAAATAAAGGCTTGATTATACTTTTCTTCGGTGTCTCACTCTCCTTAAAGTTTCTCTTCCTCTTTTTAGGCTTATTATCTTCTAGATTTTTCACATTCTCTAGTAAAATAGGGATATCCCTCTCTCTTTCTTCTCCTTGTATGATATAAATCTCCAATGGATCCTTTGTGATTATTTCCTACTTAATATGAGAAACTTCTCAATCATATTTATAGAGAAATAAGTATCATCTTTATGAAGAGGATGTATTATGGCTTCAAATATCTTAAAAGCTACTTCCTTATCCCCTACCTTTAAGATTAATTACCATCATATATATCTAATGTAGTTTTAACAGTATTTAAAAAAGGTTCTCCTAAAATTATGGAAAAGTTTACATCATCTTTTATATCCAAAACCTCAAAACCAACAGAAAAGATGAATTTATCAATCTTAACCATAATATCTTTTATAATGCCCTTAAGATACTTAATTGATTTATCTACTAATTAAATGCTTATCCTAGTTAGTTAAACATGTCATATGGCATCAAAATAATAACAATAACTCCTAAATCCACTAATGCCCTTTAAATTGTCAAATTACTAGCATTATAAGGGATGGTAAAGATTTTTTATCTTTAATTTTTTGGAGTAACTTATTTTACGAGATGGTGAAGCACTCCTCGATCAAAGTAACCAGTTGTCATCAACTTATCAAGTATTTTTTTGTTAGAAAGGGGATCTTTTAAGAATTTGAGATACTTTGATATTTATGAAAAAGTTTCGACAGAAAGTATGTTGATATGTAATTGTTTAAAAAGTTTCGAGAAATTACTAAATTGGCCTTGCTTTTATATCTTTCTTAAGCATATTTGGGTATAATATTTTCAGCTGGTACTCTTTAACCACTTACTTCTTTGGCTACTTCTCTTTTTATTTCTTCTTCTACTCATCTTTCTTTTCTTGTATAATAACCTTCTCCTTCTTTTCTTCCACTTTCTTCTCAACTTTTAACTCCTTTCCACTCCTTAAATTCACCTTATTTACTTTTTTTTCTCTTGAGTTTGGCTCGATGTTGATAGGTAAAGTACCTAATTGCATTTTAAAGATAAACTTAACAAGCTGCCAGATCTGAATTTTCATATTGTGGATGTCGACTTCTTGATTTTAAACAGATATTTGAATACTGTTGAAGGGAGCCTTAAATGAAATAATGAATTTTGTCATGAGCTCCTTAAAGCTTGATTTCCTTTCTTACTATTGTTGTTCTTGAAGTTCAGGAGTAGGACCTTGTCCTTACTATCCTTGATTATTACATAAAAAGTTAAGATGGTTTTGTTGCTCTAGATTATAAGAGTTACTATATGGTTTAATTTGAGACCAGTTCTCTAAAAAAATAACTTGCTTAGTCAGTTGTCCTGTATTACAAGGAGTCTGACATTTATGATTAGGATTTCTGCCACCATCACTGTCACTAATAAGGAATCTAGTATTTATGATTGGGGTTTCTTCCACCACAAATGTCACTAACCTATCACTTATGCTAGTTGAGTTATCAATCCCATATTGTTAATTTTTCAGCTGAATACTTCTAACTTTGCTTCTAATATTGTCACCACGTCTATTTTATAAATGCCACCTTTGAGTAAAAAATTTCATCCTAATTTTCTAATATAATTGCTCTCTTAGTTAAAAAGTTAATAAAATTATACGATAATAAACACAATTAAAATTTTTATAGAAATTTACATACAATTAATATGACTTGCTCTAATACCAATTATTGGTTCCCAAATGACACATAAGAGTGAATTACCTATAATGGCACACAAGAGTAGATGTGAATTATTTATGTTCACTTTTTCCTGATTGTAGACTAATGAATGAATTCCATTTCTTAATGAATGGTTGTGGAAAATTCAACAAAAAAGATTAAAAAACACACTAATAGCAAAAGAGAGTAGGGCAAGAGAGACATAAATTAATTTATATAGGTTCAACCAAAAAATAATTAGCCTACGCTCACTGCTCAAGCTCCAATTCAGAATTCATTATATTATACCTTTAATGGTTGAAGAGAGACCCTTTATATAACATCTTATTTATCACAAAAGGAACCCTCACATTCATCTTACTTTATAACAATTAAACAATGACCACTTATAAAAGTTATTTAAGTTCAAGAGAACCCTCAGAAAGTATATTTCAAGCGATTTTCCCAATCTCAATCAATTTCATACCCATAGAATTTAAATACCCCCTCTCTAAATCATACTAATAACCAAAAGTTTAATATATATTTTATCATACATATATGCATTCTTTATTCTCTCAGGGCTCTTAACAACTTTCTAATATATTAAAGGTTTTTCTCATAACTCATATGTTGTCTATTTATATCCAAAACTAGATCAAATAGTCCTTAAATAAATAAATTAGCTATTATAATGGTGAGTTCTAGGCGTATATCGCTAGGTAAAGGTAGGTTGGTTACCTACCTTTGACCAGTTAGACAACCATCAGATGGGGGTACAGATTAGTTAGTCCTTTTGTAATTTTTGATATCCACCATTTGTTATTCAGACACAATCGTCCAGCTTACTAATAAATAATGCTTTAATAGGGGAATAACAAAACTGATATGTAATGTTCAAACATTGAAAAATCTAACCTATGTATAACATCAAACATTACCTATTCATATACTAAGTCATCCAAAGTTAATTTTTAAATTGTCTAAGTTCTTTCAATGATTAAAAACTCTCTACTTTGAAAAAAATTAATTCAAATCAATTTTAAAGTCTCCTAAAAAGTGATTGGATGACTAAGAGGATTTTTTTCAACCTTCTAAAACTTCCTCTTGATTATGAAAAATTATATGCAATATCCCTAAGTATAAATCATCATCATCAAATGATTGATCCTTTAATTCATTAAAATGACCAATTTATAGGTTATAAGACAAATTAAAATGATTTGTTACATCTTAAGGTGTTTGATTCCTCCTTATCCTTAATTCTTGAATTAAATTTCTTTAAAGCTCTCTTGAATATAATATGTGCTATTTCTATTTGCTTTCTCCTTCAATTGCTCAATGGATTCAATTGGATCCTTTACTTATTTTACCCTTTTATTGAACTTTATCTTTCATATATTAGTTAATTTTATTATGATATAATTTCACCAAAAGTAAATTCATTAAGAGTAATATATTTTGTTATCATCAAAATCATAAGTTAGGACTGCACTTGATCTGACATAAAGGACTAACTATATAGTTATGTCTTGGATTTTAAACTTTATATATAAAGATTAAGTTGATGCTTTCACGTATACTTCAAACTCTAAGAAACTATAGAGTGAGATACATGATAAGTTTTGAAAGAGCAAAGATCCTCTCATTTATCAATTATATAGGTGAATATCATCTACTTCATAGGGTAATGACAATATAATAGTGTACTACACTAAATTTAAAAAGCTTTGGAATGAATTGGTTACTTTATACCTAGTTCTTTATTGTAATTATGTGAATAAGAAGTGAGTGGAGAAAATGATGAGAAGACTAAGATTACTGCCATTTTTAATGGAGACATATGAAGGTTACGATCAATTTAGAAATCAATTACTATTTCAATAACCTTGACCTTCAACAAGTAAGGAACATTTAATGGTATTGAGGATTGAGTTGTAGAGATAGGTGAGCAGAATTTTTACATAATTATAATGGAGTAATATTATTTTCAAAGACATAGAACAGAGGTGGTGAGAGAGACTTTAAGAAGAGTATAAACGAAAAGGATAAGGTTTATTATGACCACCACAACCTAGATAGGAACATAAAGGATAATTGTTTCAAGTTGATAAATTATCCTAAATGGTGGTTGCAAAATAAAACAAAGTTACAATGGCAATAAAACTTGGTAGCTAAGGTGAAAACACCATTTATTGAATAAAATAGGTTTTATGAATTGAACAATAAGAATAAGGGGATTATAAGAATGTTGAAAGGAAAGCGAGTGGCATATTTAAAACACCATAAAATAGAGATATTGGCATCCATTTTATTGTTAAATTGAATCCTTTTATTATTTATTATAAAAGTAAGGGATATGTTCTTAGGTTATAGACATAAGGGACATAAATCATATAACTCCAATTTAAATATTTTTTGCAAATTATATTTTCTATCAAAGTCCTTGATATTTTTCTTTCTTGATGGCGATTTTAACAAAGTCAATCAAATTGGAAACATCAAATCTACTATCAAAAGTTTTATAAAAGATTTCTTATTTGTTCCATCTTTCAAGTTCTCCATTAATAAGTTTATAAAAGACCAAAGTTCATCACTAATTTTTTGTTCTAATCTTTGCTTATTTTAGGACCTTGAGACTATAAGATTATTGGCTTTTGAGAGAAAAGTGAAGGGATTGTTCTAGTTGAATGTATAATCCTTTCCCCAACCTTTACATCATATTTTTTTCAATATTTTTCATGTAAACAATACTCTTTTTACTAGTACGTACTACCTATACACAAATTTTGAAGAAACAAAATGAAATAAAGTGAATGGTTTATAGTCTAGGATAGATTAGTTTTCTGTTATTTAAATGCAAATTCTATTTTGTAGCATTTTAGATTAGGACATCTTTTGATAGATTAAAACATGTAAATTTTCTTTAAGGAAGCCTAAGTTAAAATCATTTCCCATGTTTTTCCCTTGGCTATATAAATTAGATTGGAATTTTAGGGTTATCGTAATTATTCTGACATTGTTATTTAGATCTTTGGGGTCTTTATGTCATTACTTTTATTTCTTGAGTATGCACTTCCTCTTAATATATTGAATAACAACATTTTGGTATATGTTTACTTGTAGTTCTAGAAATTAGCAGTCATATTGTTTTCTCTTAACTTAAACTAATAAACCACAATGTCCAAATATACAACCTGGGTGCCCAAACCTTTATCAATAAACTACTTTTGACAAGATTTACACGATGATTTTACCTCATTTTATACAAAATGATAGGCTTCTACCAATAAGAAAAGGCTAAAGAATTGCTAAGTAGCCTTGGTCACAAGAGTTTGTGTTCATTGTTACTTCTCTTTCCAGCATCAGTCCCCCACTTTATAAACATCAAGGATCTGCATGATAATAATTTTTCTTTTTCTTCTTTTTCTTCTTATGCTTCTTTTGTTTATTCATTTTCCTTTGTAACCTTTATTTATAATGTGTCTATAATTTTAATACCCATCACATATTGTAAAAGCTTCAAGAGATACTAATTGGATTTAGGCAATGCAGTAGCAATTGGATGTTTTAGAGAGAAATAATAGTTGAGAATCGGATCCATTTCCTATACGTAAGAAAGCAATAGAGTACAAATAGGTTTACAAAGTAAAATATGATGCAGATGGTAAAGCATATAGATTCAAAGCAAGATTTGTTACTTATGCCTTATAAAAAATTTTGGATCAAGGCTTAGCCTGATCTATTTCCATCTTTAGTAAGAAAGCTAATCATAACAAGTTTTGTCATTTGAGGTCTCTCTATAATTTAAATAAAGTTTCCTGATGATGAAACTTGGAATTTCCATATTTCTTGGTTTCTTTATTCAAACTAAAAATGATTATATGTAATATTTCGAACAAGCAAGACTAAATTCTTGGCTTCACTAACTTCAATAATAATTTGGTGCTTACTAGAACTAGTTTAGAAGCTATGTTAGTAATATTAGCTTTGGATTATAAGTCCATAATCCAAGGACTTGGAATGCAATTATTCATCTCTTGTGGAATCACAATGTAATTAACAATTTCTGGATCATGTCAAGTATCAAAAACATGGGTTCTTGTCTTTAGAGTTCCTATGGATTTTGTATTTGTTTACTAATTTTCAACTTGAATTACATAAACCTAAACCTATTCCTGTTTATTGTAATTTTTTTTGGTTCAGTTTGTCCCCATCACAAGGGCAAAAAGAAACTGCGAGTATGGCTTCTTGTGCTTTAATAGGCCACTGCATAAAACTCGACTGCCACTCTCTTGTTTCGCTCCCTTCCTCTTATTCATTCTATGGACACACATTGAACCTATCATAGACTATATAAGCAATTTTCTCCATTAGAGTTTAAAACTAAATACTAGAAGGCCAACTTCAAAACGGGTCTTTGAGATTGTGTTATATGCATGCACATGTATGACGATATCAAAATCACGAATCTTTTCTTTTCGTTTTTTCGTTTTTCTCAAGGGAATTCAAGGTGGTTGTCTCTGAGTTACCTGGTGAAAAGGTGGGGTGCTGTTCGATTTCGGTTTGGGGTTATGAGTACAATTTTGTGGACAAGAGTCCTTAAGTTATGATTTTAGTTATGCCTTCTCTTTGCAGGGCGGCTGTTGCTCTACAAGCTTGTCTATCTGAAAAAAGGTAACTTGTATTTGGCTTTAAAGTCTGACTTTTGGCAAGCTGACAGCCAACATGAATTAGAAAGTTTATTTGGCAGGTTTGTTTTGAGGCACCTAAAGATGCTTACGGTGTTTAAGACGCCAGCAGGCTCTTATATATGTCATCTTTAGGTGAATTTAGATAAGGTGAATTACATTTTAAATTTTAAAATTTTATCAATTTTATAAGAAATACAAACTGTATTAATAAAATATTCAAATTTTAATTTATTGTAAATAATTTATTGTTAACTTTTCTTATACGAAATGTCACGTAATCAAACAATATTCCATGTTAGTATATATATATATAAATTATAATTAATTAATTTGTATTGCTGTAATTAATTAAAAATATTTCAAATATAATTAATTAATTATTTTGCATGAGCACCATGTTGAACGTTACATTCTTCTTCTCTATTGTTGGTTTGCATCTACAGATGGCATAAAACTTCTCATCCACCAAAAACATAGACAGTTGCAAGAGGCCAAGCAAATAAGCCTAGTTCCACTATTTGGTCGTGGTCAAACTCAAACCACGAAAACCTTAAAAAAACAAAGGCATGGTCATTTCAAGGAGGATTCTTTTAGTCCTGTGAGTAATATCTCAAAATCATCGGTTGCAGTCACCAGCAATTCGTGCTTACTACGTCAAACTCGTCATCATTCACAAATGTACAAGAAGTCTTTCGCGTGGGTTTATAGTGGAATGACAAGATCATGGGCTGAACACCAAGAACAGGAAGATCATAATGTCAAAATTAGTGGTGCGCGAAATAATCAATTATTTAAATAATATTTACTATATATTTTGGTTAATTATAGTTCATATTGACATCTATGCAGACATAGAATGGTGCTCTTTATGTGTCATTCCATGTCATTAACATTAACGATAAAGTAAAGGATGAAGTATATTTATAATGAATTGAAATTTTGAATAGTTGATTAATATAATTTATGATTTTAGTTAATATTATAAAATTCGGTTAAGTTTCATATTTAAAAGATAGTTAACCTATTTTTGTATGAATGGTATATGTTTTAATTTTATAACTATTAATATGTGTAAACTATATTTTAAATTTCAAATTTTTAGTTAATTATATAATAATAACCAAAACTATAATTTGTATCAATCAATTGGAAAAAGTTTTACTTTGTTATAAATATAGTTTACTATTACTTCACTGTTAATTGCTAAGGTGTAGCGCCATGTAACCAAGCCTCATTTCAAAATTTAACAAAAAATTTAATTTAATTAAATATTAAATGCTAATAAACATAATTAATTTATATGTTCCTAACATTGTTCGTTCATGATGATTTTTCATTCAACCATATTTTTTAAATATAAGCCCCGAGTAGGTAGACTTATTGCCTTATACTAGTAAAATGGTAGTAGGAATCGATCCTATAAAGAATAGATACACGTATCTAATCTTCCTATTATTATCAATAATAAGTTAATTTCTATTGAATTAAAAACTAAAATACTAGCCACTTTGGATCACTACTAGAACATCTGTATAATAATTAAAAGAGAATATTGAATACAAATAATATCTATATCAGAGTTTTCCATTAACTTCATCTTGTAATTTTTATTATAAGAATTCCATAATTTGACCCATCGAGGTTTCCTAGTGCAATACATTCACTTATCCTGAACATTAATTGATATATTTAATTGATTAACTATTTTCATAATGCACCAAGTCCTATAGAAACCTTATAAAAGGTAACCTTAATACCAGAAAAGTTACTTAGGTCTATATCTACATCCTCATTTAATTCTTAATATAAGCTCCTAATCAATCTATATATAGGAACTTTTGACTACATCTACAAGTAGATTTGAATCAGATCTAAGCTATCACTTGTATATGATCATCATTAAGATTAATACATATAAATCTTAAATATAAAACTTTTTTTTGAAAATTAAACCAATGCATTCAAGAATACATCAAGGTTTCATCCAATTTAGATATAGAAGTTATTTCTATATAATCATCTTTGAGATAATCATATGTTGACGAAAATCTTGATCCTATAATGATAATTACTTCTCTAAAACAACTTTTCATCTTTCTTTATTAGAAGCAATTCTTATATGTGCTCTCAAGACCTTCTTTGGTAAGCAGTAACTAACCCTAATGAAAACTAAAGAATATAATTAAAAGTACTTATTTCTTAGGATTCCACCACATTATGAATATTTTATTTGCTAGGAACATAGTTTATGACACGATCATGCATCTTACCACTTCTTTTCTAGAGAGGGATACTGGCTTTGACACTCTTGTGTCCTAGGTCATGTGTTTTTCTATAAATTTTATGAAGATGACATGTGCCCTAACACATTTGTGTTCGAGACCATAGATCTTACTGTAACTTTTCTTTAGAGGTACACAAGCTAAGTTGCAAACTCCTCTGTTTCTTGGCTATGTTATTCCTTGAACAAAGTTTCCACAATTACCTAATACAAGATATAAAACTAATTAAAGCAATTTAATTTGGATGAGAAATATAGCAAAATACTAAGAACAATGTATGTATATTTTATGCATATCAGTTGCTCATATAAAACTCATATGACTCCTATTTGCAAGTAAGAAACCATTTCTTTAAGAAAAAAATCATAACTTAAATAACATCCCTATAATAAAAGCTTTAACATTAAAAGAAAGGATGGAGCCTTTTTAACAATATAAATCAAAATACTTATCAATAAATTACTTCAAAATACCCACATATCTTTAGTGTGTATGGGTAAAATTCTCACTCATAAACTCTTTGGCTACCATAGCAAGACATTAATGTGGTAGTTAAAGATTCTAATAAGGGTCTTGATATAGACATCATTTTCAACTTAGAAATCAATTGCTTAATTGTTCAAATTAATTAAACATATTTTTTATTAATTTCTTATTATATTATATTTCATTTATCTACTAATGTGGAGGCTTACTTACATGACTTTTCATATTAGTAACATCAATAATAGAGTAAATGAGGAGTTATATTTGTAGAAAGTTAAAAATGTATTCAATTGTTTAATAAAATTTATAGTTATGACTGATATAACAAAATAATTAAAGTTTCAAATATTATCTATATTTTACCAATTTAAATTTGCAATCTTTGAAAAAGATTAAAAACTAAAATACTATCTACTTTGGATCACTGCTAGAACACTTGTATGATAATTATAAGAGTGCCAAATATAAACTCATAATCTTTCGTTAACTTCATATTGCATTTTTTATTATAATAATTCTATCAATTGGACTATGGAGGTTTCCTAGTGTAATAAATTCACTTATCCATGGGTTGATTAACTGATAAACTATTTTCATAATGTACCAAGTTCTTCGAAACCTTATAAAATGTTACCTGAATATCAAAAAGGTTTCTTAGGTCTATATCTAGTTCCCCACTTAATCCTCAATATAAGCTCCTAAGTTCATCTACACATAAGTTCTTTTGACTACAACTACAAGTAGATTTGAATAAGATCTAAGCAATTATTTGTATATGATCATCATTAATATTAATACATATAAATCTCAAATGTACAAACTTTTATTTGAAAATTAAACCAAAGCTAGCGTGCAAGAATACATTAGATTCCATCCAATCTGGACATAAAATTTATTGGCATCTAATTTTCTTTGAGATAATCATATGTTGATGAAATCTTGATCATATAATGATAATGCTTCTCCAAAACAACTTTTGATCTCTCAGTATTAGAAGCAATTCTTATATGCTCTCTCAGGCCCTCTTTTAGTAAGCAATAGCTAATCCTAATAAAAACTAAATAATAGAATTAAAAAGTGAAAATACTTATTTCCTACTGCATTATAAATAATTTTTTCGCTAAGAACAGAGATTAGGACTGTTGGACCCCGATTTCTTCTTCAATATGTTTGGGATTAATTTTATTATTTTGTTGTGATTAGGCTTTAATTTTA
>JANZXR010000003.1:26761468-26776345 GCA_027575705.1 Erythroxylum echinodendron
TTTTGCTCCAAATTGCCTTATATTAATGTAGATGCTCATTTTACGATCCCACCATGCTTCTTTCCCGGGGTCAACACCAATTGATTTTTTTTATGATTTATCTCAATTTATGTACGGAGGTAAATTAAATAAATTTGCTTGTTTTAAGCATCCCTGGTGGGGAATTCCTCCCCCGTGGGCCACGGGTCCAGATGTCACGGAGGACGTCGGGCCCATGGGCCCGCCCGGGGAGGGGTTCCAGCAAGGACACAATCATGTATCTTACTCCTTTTTCTTTTTCTAGAAAGATACACTGGCTTTGACACTCTTATGTCTTAGGCCATGTATTTTTCTATAAATTTTGTGGAGATGACATAGGCACTTACACATCTATGCTTGAGACCATATATCTTAGTGTATTTTTCTCTAGAGGTATACAGGTTGAGTTGTAAACTCCCCCGCTTTTTGGCCACGTTATTCCTTGAGCAACTTTTCCATAATTACCTAATACAAGATATAAAACTAATTAATGAATAAGAAAAATAGAAAAAATACTAAGAAAAATATATGTGTATATTTATGCATATCACTTTCTCAGATAAAACTCATATGACTCATACATGTAAGTAAGAAACCATTTTTTTAGAAAAACGAATGATAACTTAAATAACAACTTTATAATAAAAGCTTTAAAATTAAAACAAAGGATGAAGCCTTTTCAATAAAAGAAGTCAAAAATACTCTTAAGTATTAATACACTACTTCAAAATACCCATATTCTTATAGTATGCTCAGGGTAAGATTATTAAGTTGAAGCTTTTTAGCTACCACAACAAGACATTAGTGTGGTAGTTAAATAATCTAATAAGGGTACAATTATTAGAGAGTATGACATGGACATCATTTTCATGCTACAAATCAATTTGTTTAATTGTCTAACTTAATTAAAATATTTTAATTAATTTATTATTTTATATATATTTCACTTATCTACTAATACGAAATGAGGCCTAACTACATGGCTTTTCACATTAGTAATGTAATATCCTATCTCTCAGATTGTTGAAAGATTTAAAATATTAGACTACTGAGTCACGTGAATGGCATCATATAAAATGAATTTGGTACATTTATGACATGATATTTATAATTGTGTTTAAATGCATAATACTACCATACACACATGAATTGTGAGTTAGACAAATTGTACTCAATTGACATATTCCGAGATATGAAACTAAGATGAACGTGATAAATGACTAAGCATAATGAATGTGATATGAATGTGCATTTCCAATGTCTTGTACTTTGGGTTACTAATGATAAGAATTGATGAATTATAATTAGTAATTTGGAATTAATTGTTATAATTGGAAAATTTATGAATTAATATGCATTTTTGGACTGAAAAAATGTTAAGTAGCAAAACAAATTGACACATGGTAATAGAAATAAGTGACACATGACATTAGATAATTGGGTGATAAATGGCATGGAGATTGAGAGACAAATGGACTAGTTATTAAAATACATTTGGAATCATAAGAAGAAGACATGTGGCAAGTGACAAGTATCACAACACTTGCCACACACCTTAACCAACGACACTCACATAAGGCATAAACATCTTTGTCTTTCATTTCTACTTTTTACTACGTGCTTTCTTCTTCTCCTTCTCTCATTTATGACACTGTCACCCTCACTCTCACGACTTTGAGTTGCCAAGATTTTGCACTTTACCATCCAAATATTTTGTTGTCTTCATCTAGTTATTGAAAACCCAACCTATTCCTCCTTGAAAATATGATGACCATGTAAGCTTGGAGGCTAGGTTAACTTGAGGATTTGAGAAGCTTTTAAGCTAAACAAGTAAGTATAATATTGTTCTTCATGGCTTATTTTAATAGAAGCATTTATGATGATTGTTTAGGGATAGATTGAAGGTGATAATGGTGTTTCAAGTGTGCTAGACTTTGATGAATGAATGGCTACATTTGATGTTCTGTTTTTGTATACATGATAAATAATAGTTTATGAATTGTAGCGTGGATGATTTTGAGTTAGGATTGAGGTGAATTTAATGAGGAATTGAAGTCTAAATAATGAACTATGAAGTATATGTTTTGGATTTAGTATGTAAGGGGTTAAAATTTGGAACATTTGAAGGAGATGGATGGAAAAAGTTACGGATAACACATCCCACGATCGTGGGAAGGCCTCCACCATTGTGGGAAATGCATTGAACGTGAACTTTTCTCTTATATGTGATTGTTGAACTAACTAATGATAAGTTGCTTTACTTTGATGCATTTAGACTTGATTGAGGCTTAAAAAGAACCTAGTTTGATGTTGGATCAATTGGTTAAAGTGTTTGATAAGTGTAGATTGTTAATTGATGTTATAACTTAAGAAAGGATTTTTAGATATCATGTATCTAAATATGGAAAATTATGAGTATTATAGGAACAAAGGTGTTCTTAAGAATACAATTGTGATCCAAAGGATATGAGAAATGTGAATTAGGTATGAACAAATTAAAATTTAGATATTGTATGATTTTAATAATGCTAGAAAAGGATTAATGAATGTATGATTGATGAATTTAGAACAATCAAGTATGCTTGAGGTATAAACCTAAAAGTGCAAACTAGAAAAATACAAGTTATAAAGTATGAATGGTTAAGAGTTGTGATTTAAGGATACATACCTAGGAATAGTCAAATTGAGCATCTATTGAACATGAATATTATATATATATATGTGTGTGTGTGTGTATGATTAGATATTAATATGATTAAGCAACTTAATGATGTATGAAATATGTGTGTATTACATGAAGATAAAAAAGCAAGTTGATCGTCAACATCCATACATTGCGGGGTCATCAAGGCAATAGCTTATCTGGAGCGTATTATGAATCAACCTAGATGTTTTTTCACTAGGATTGATTGTTTCTATTTAAATTTTAGCTATTGAAATGTTATTGATGTGATTGAGCTAATTCCAGACATTTATGGTCTGAGCGGTTTGATAATTAAGATTGTATTGGGGTGTTCCTAATTGAATGTGAATTGAGAAAAATATGTGGACTCAACGAAATGTTGAACTCGGACTTAGATCCGATGAATATGTGAAAATAATTGTGCATTACGAATGAAAGATATTGTTAGCATATTTTGTAAAATGATGCATTTCATCACATTGATATGCATGATCTGATAAAGGAATTGTGACTAGAGTGATAAGTGAAAAAGAGCTTAAAGCTCAGAAATGCACATAAAGAGCCACAGGTTCAGTTATTAATGAGCTCGATATCTACAAAGGGTATGAGACAGTTATGAAATGAGTTTGATATCTACAAAAAATACGAGACAATAAAAAAGCATTCGGTCACAACAAAATAAAAATGAGAGTGTGAGTCATATGTGCATATGCATTTGCAAATATATATAACTTTACATGTATAGATGGCAACGAATTACTAAATTGTGATGACATAGTGATATGCAATATTTGTGTACATGTTAATGAGATGACTGATTGAGAGAGTGATCAAATTATTCTGAAATGAGTGTATAAATATGATGTGACATTTAATATTTGATGATATGATTTGTTTGTGAATTAGATTGTGAATTGTCCTTGTATTTTGATATGAGTGAGCACATCAATGATGGTTCACTTACTGAGTTCGCAAACTCATCAAAATTGCAATGTTATCTTTCAAGTTTAGAAGAGATCTAGCTAATCTAGTTGAAGTAGTTACTGCATTTGGACATGAGCTAATGGTTAGGATCAGTTGTATCTGCAAATGTCTTCAGTAATTTTGTATCTGAATTGTATTTCTCAACTGTTGTACAATATATGTGTGAATTCTGAAATGTAATGAGATTTTATGACTAGATATGTTTGTAAATAAAATGGGCCAAAATGAATTTTGGTTTGCTTAAGATGTGTTTGATGCCTGAAAATTTTGTGATGAGTTGATTTGATTGTCTTAAGGTGTTATCCTCGTAGAGTATGTTCTCGAATATTCGTTGGTATGCTCGAGCATATGATCTATGAGAGTGGTATGTTCCAAGTAATAGCAACTATAGAGTAAATGTGGGTGTGATCGTATCTACATTAATGCACCGGATCTCATTAAAAGTTTAAAGTTAAATATACTTAGGCGAGAGTAGTACTGTAATAGGTGACCTCCTAAGAAGTCCTTATTTTGCACCCCTAAAAAAATATTTTCAATTTTTAACATTATCATAAAAATATAGAGTAAATGAGGAGTTATATTTGTAACAAGTTGAAACTTTATGCAATTATTTAATAAAATTTATAGTTCCGACTGATGGTATGGTTCCTTTGTTGGAACAGTTTAAAGCTTTAGTGTTGGAAATTTAAAAAATAAAGAGAACACTAGAAGAACAACTAAAAGATTATGAGGAGATGAGTTATGATTTCATGCTCAAATACGTTATAGCTAGGCACAACTCGAAAGTCCGATTAGAGAATATTTTGGTAAAGGTATTGTAGCTATAATTTTTTGATGGAAAATAAACCATTAATAAAATTGAAAATTTCTTGTGAGATATGAAGCGATACTTTATGATGGCAAAGGTGTTCAATTTGAAGAATATGTCAATCACGACGATGTACATGATGGATGATGCAAAGATTTAATATAAAATGAGTACCTCAAATGCCATCAATAGAGATAAACCTCCCATTAATAGTTGGGAGAAAATAAAGAAGGAGCTAATGTATTAGTTCCTCCCTAATAACATTTTTTAGCTTGTAAGAGAAATTTTGAATAGTTTGAAGCAATAACACTCTATAAGGGAGTATGTAAGAAAATTCACATTTTTCATGTTAGAAGTACAAAACATGTTAAAGGAAAAAATAAGTCGTTTAACTTCATAAGCACTTGTAGATTAGGTATAGGTTGAACTTCGAAGGTAAAATGTAAGGGACCCTTTAGTGCAATTACAACTATAGAAAGTCAGAAAAGAAAAATGGTGGAACTCACTTTACTCATAAATGCAAAAATGAAAGGTGAGTGAGGGACAAGTGAATTCCATAATCACAAAGGATCAAGGAAAATAAGGTAAGGGCTCAATAGAAGAAAAATGCCCCCAATATATCTTTATTAGAACAAATGAGCCTTAAAAGGGAGTGTACAAGCAAAAGTAAACTAAGCCTTAAAAAGGAGTGTCTGAGCAAAAGTAAACTATCTAAAAAAATGGTAAATGGTATTTAGGTGATGTATTAATCAAAAGGAAGACTTGCTCTTGTCTTCAAATTTTGGCTAAGGAATTTTCAAGGGAATTACTTGTAAAGGAGTACTCACAATGTTAATGAGGGTGCCAAATTCTTATAATATGGATGGTTTATTAAACTCTCCTAAGTCAAAATGGTAGAAGTATATAAGTGTTGACAGGTCTTGGCCAATAGTTAAAACTCGGATAGATATAAAAGTGGCATATTGATGAGGAAACAAAGTAAAGATCTATGAGTAGGCAAGGCAAATAGATATTGTCAACAAAATCGAGAGATAGTTAACATACGATGGTGTGCATTAGCAAAAATATTTGATGATAGGTAAGATTCAAATACGAGACTAAATATGACAAATGCGAGACTAAATATAATTGGATTAGATCTCCCTGCTAATTTTACGAAGTTAGTGATAAAAGTAGATAATTACCATTCTTGGTCCCTAAATTCTTGTAAGTCTTTATAAAAGCATAATTTATAATTCATCTAAGTATTAATGGTGTTCATTTCATCACCAGCTTAGAAAGAGTTGAGAGTTTTTTTGATAAATATGTAGATCTAATCCAGTTCTTAAATTTAAACTAAAACCAAATCAAACCAAACATACCCAAATTCTTACCTAAGTAGGGTATGCGGAAGGTAAGATGTATGCAGTCATGCCCGCATCTCCGATAGAGATATAGAGACTGTTTCCTTATAGACCCCCGGCTAAGGTAAGAGCAAAAACATAAACTTAAACTAATAATTTATTATAGTAATCTTAAATTATTAATTTAAATCGGGTGCAATTAATTCAAAACATGTTTAAGAACTGAGTTAGGTTATTGTGTTAGTAATATTTGTTTAATTGTTTCTTTTAAATCAACATATAAGTTAAAGTTTTTTAAAAAATTAAAAGTTACAAGAAAATTTTCGATAATTTTAAAGATTAGCGAATTCTTTTAGAATTTATTAGACCATAAAAGAGGTCTACGTCTTTTACTTGAAAAATATATAAAAAATTTTCTTTTATTTTCTTTTTAATGTACTAGGTTTTATGTCCAGGATACTTTGTATCTTATGATGGTGTCAAGTGCATATGTCATTCAAATGGTTTATATTATGTTGGTAAAATTTGTACTTCATCATCCCACTTATCTGTAGTGTATCTTGAGTTGAGTTCGACTGTCCACATTTGACACCATATATGAGAAAGCATGCAAGTATAGATTTTGGAAATACTGTATTCATGTTGTCATCAAACAGAAGATGCCACTGCTGCCAAAGAATCTTACATGTCTGTCTTTCTATCTCTCCTTCACCTCCCGACAGAAATCTTCTGTGAAAATACTCGAAATGGTTCCAACTTGTTTTCTTGGTCAAGCCACTTTCCAATTAGGCAAGTACTTTAATGGAGAAAAGAGTGACAGCTATGGTTGGATGACATAAAAGGAAAAACAAGACATATAGTTACAAAGTGAGGGGTCGCGCTATATTTGAATTCCAACACATATTATTATTTATTGATTAGCCTCCAAGATAGCAAGGTCACATAGTTTTACAACATCTAATAAATATATTAGAATTAGGTTGGCCTAGGGTTTTTTTTTTCCACAATTTAATAAAATTAACAATTCAAATTTTATATTTTTGTGAATGTTAAATTATTTCCGGTAAAAGTCCAAAATAATATAACTACGCTATTTTGTCAATTAAATTTAATATAAACACGATTTTAAATGAATATAATTAATAAAATATAAAAAGCACCAACATCTTTATTTTTTAAAAATTTTGTAAATCTCCAAGTTTAATTTTTAGAATATATATCCATTACTTTATATAATTTTTTAATAAGCTAAAAATCACGAGATCCAATGCTTGATCTTAGTTTTCTAAGAATTAAGTATAATTGATCAAATCATTATGTCATTGCTTAATTATGTATCATTATCCTATATTTAACATTATTTATTAAATTTTAATTATGTGTAATGAGTAATGATGCAAGGTTTTTTTTTATATTGTTGGTTTTAACATTATTGTAAACTTCTATTATGTTGTAGGGATGACAACATTTATTACTTATATTAGATTTGAAATTATTCTCAAATTTCATGTATGTGTAATATTGTATCGATTTCTTATATATTATTAAAATTGGAATTATTTTAATACTATGTTAAATTATGAATTTTGAATTTTTATATGAACTAAAATTTAAGTGATTTATATAATAAGAGAGTTTATATTTACTCAAAATTTTAAAATATTATATTGTTTATATATTTTATTCATTATTACTGGTATCACCAACACTCACCCAGTTGAAGTTATGCTCAGTGCAAAATTTAGAGTTGTTTAATAGTACGCAATTTTACCCTTATTTAGTAGGGAGATTATTTCTGATAGCCTTACGTGCTATTATATATTTTATTAGGACATTAAAGTTGGTAACTTAATTTTTGGTAAATTAAAGAAAAGTATTAATAATAAGTTGAATCTTTAAAGAAGCTCTAAGAAAGAATATAATTGTGCTCCAAATGGGAGTTTTGAGTATAAACAAAGAAAAGACGGAAGAAGGCAAGCCAAGCCATGGCTTGAAAGGGAGAGTTTTGGTTTTGGAGGCTTTGACTTCAAAGAAACTAGAACCCAAAGCAAGGCAAAAGCGATCTGCTACTGTATCTTTCTCTTTCTTTCTTTCTTTGTCTCAGGGAATACCCAACAAAATGTACCAGTAAACCTCCAAAAGATCCGAAACAAGACCAAACAACCCAAAACTTCAATCACAAAATCTGAGATTGTTGATATTCTTAGTACTGACCCAACACATCATTCTCTATGTTGTCTCCTCTTGCTCGGATTCATTCCAAGTAAGTATCTTTATCCATCACTTTCTTCAGCTAACTCACTCTGATCTCTAAAGCTCCTTGCTTTCTTTTTAGATCACTGGCTCTGGCTCTAAATCTTTGCTCAAAATTCTGTTCTTTTTTTTTTATGGGATGTTGTAGTATCTCATTCTCCCCCTCCTTGCCTTTCTGTCTGTGCCTCTGGCAGATCATTATTGACTTGGTTTTCTTGTTGATCAAGGCTTTAAATCCCAAAAGTAGACCACAAAACAAAAGCCTTTGAATCCCAAAAACAGTTTTCTTTTTTTTCTTTTTGCTGAATTCATAACTTTGCTATCTGTCATATCGGTTCCTTGAGATTTTTTGGCTTCTGAAAAATTTTTAATGATTGTTTTAGATCATTTAGATGTGTTTATTTTCCTTCTTATGGTTCCTGAAAATTCTAAATCTATAGAAGTGTGGATTTCAATTTGCATGTGCTCAGTATTGACTATTGTTTTTATTTCTTGAGACGGATCGAACTTTGATCTCTGTGAGTACTGGATGATTTAGGAACAGCTTTGTGCGTGGACTTCTTTTCTAGTGGTGCTTACTTTTGACTTGTGTTTGTTTGTGTTTGGGTACCAATTTTCTTATTTTGCATTCACTAATTGCAACTTATCGAGTAGCTAAAACAGACCATGTTGAGATACGAGGATTAGCTTCAAACATGGGGTGCGTTCTCGCAAGAGAGGTATCTTCAGGCATAGTTTCGGGGAGTAAAGGGGTCAAGAACCCGAGCGTGGAATCTGGTAGGACAGTGGAAAATGTATCGGCGACAAAGACGGATGCTAGTGGTGTTGTGGAGGAAAAAAATGAGGGAACCCAGAAGGAGGAGCAAATAAATGGGGATAAAAAACCTAAAGGGGAGAGGAGGAGGTCCAGACCAAACCCTCGTCTGAGTAATCCACGCAAGAATTTGCATGGTGAGCAAGTGGCAGCTGGTTGGCCACCCTGGCTATCTGCGGTCTGTGGGGAGGCACTCAATGGTTGGATCCCACGACGAGCAGACTCATTTGAGAAAATTGATAAGGTTCGGTACCATCTTCCAAATGTGTTTTGTGTTCTCCCATGGTGATGCTGTAGTAATTACAATGTGATGGTCACTATTGAGATTTTTCAAATGCCATCATTACGCTTAGTCTCTCGAATGCCTAATGCAGATATTTTAAAAATGATCCGTTATTACAGACAGTTATAATTTTAGTAAGTTTCATTCCTGTGGAAGGACATATGACTGGCAAAGGCATTTGAGATAAAAACTCCATGATGTGTATTCTGATTTTTCTGTTGCTTATTCAATGTTTTTCCTTCATAATTGTTGGCAGATTGGATCTGGGACATATAGCAATGTGTACAAAGCTAGAGATATGTTAACTGGAAAAGTGGTTGCCCTGAAAAAGGTAAGGTTTGATAATTTGGAACCTGAGAGTGTGAAGTTCATGGCCAGAGAGATCCTCATTTTGCGAAGACTGGACCATCCAAATGTTGTAAAGTTGGAAGGTTTGGTTACTTCAAGGATGTCATGTAGTTTATACCTGGTATTTGAGTACATGGAGCATGATTTAGCCGGACTTGCCGCAAGCCCAGCAGTAAACTTCACAGAGCCTCAGGTTTGTTTGATACCATCTCAGGATTTAGCTTTGAAGTATATTCCTATGCTTCCAATGTGGACAACATACAAAATATAAAACATTTGTTTCTATCCCAGGTTAAATGTTATATGCACCAGCTATTATCTGGACTTGAGCACTGTCATAATCGTGGTGTACTTCATCGTGACATCAAGGGCTCAAATCTTCTTATTGACGATGGAGGAATACTCAGAATTGCTGATTTTGGATTGGCGTCCTTTTTCGACCCTAATCACAAACATCCAATGACTAGTCGAGTTGTAACTCTATGGTATCGACCACCCGAGCTTCTTCTTGGTGCTACAGACTATGGTGTGGGGGTGGATCTCTGGAGTGCAGGTTGTATATTGGCTGAGCTACTGGCTGGGAAGCCCATCATGCCTGGTCGTACTGAGGTAGCTATCTATATGCTTCTGATGATTCTTAATTTGAGTATGTCTGGCTACTATTAAGGTCTCTTCATTAGGCTTCTATGCATATAGTCTCTGGTCAATTCAATCCTGCTATTTGGGGGGGGCTTCCATGCTTGTAATGGTGTAGGCCTACTTTATTTGAGGTCTTATTAACACGAGAACTTTGAACCCTTTTGTTTCTCGTGTAAGAGGGCTGAACCTAGGTTTAACACAGATAAACACATTCTTATGCATCTTTGTCAACTTACCCTATTCCTATTTTTCCCTTTTATGAGATTCACATTTATTTATAGCTTCTGTGATTTGATTTCGTATTTGATTTTTGTTTTTATATTTACTTAGAGTTGCTTACTTTGTTTCTCTGTGTGGTAAGGCTTCTTCCTTGATTTATAGAAATCTCTGAACAACTCCTGTATAAATACCATTGTAATAGTAATGTTCTACAATGTTGTAGGTAGAGCAATTACATAAGATCTACAAGCTATGTGGTTCACCTTCAGATGAATATTGGAAAAAATCAAAGTTGCCAAATGCAACCTTATTTAAGCCCCGGGAGCCTTACAAAAGATGCATAAGAGAAACATTCAAAGATTTTCCACCATCATCACTTCCCCTCATTGATACACTTCTTGCAATTGATCCAGCAGATCGGAAGACAGCAACTGACGCTCTAAGAAGCGAAGTAAGTATTCACACTGTTAATTATTGTTGTTGTTTTCAAGTCTTATTCTATGTCATGTTTCTGTTGTTTCCGGTGTTTCTCTACATAAACTTCCTACATTGATTAAATATGATGAGTATCTGTCTTATGGATATGATGGTCCAACCCTTGAGTTGTACACTAGAGAGGTACATTGTTCATCTTCTAGTTAAAAATAAATCTTGATGTCGTAAAGTTAGTAATTTTACACATGGCTACTTCAAATTGACTATAATCATCAGACTGCTATTGAATTCTTCTTCTTCTTATTCTCTCTAAATCTTGATTGGATTGTATCGCTGCTTTTAGCATACTGACTAAGCATATTTATTGTGCCAATATTTGTGTGAACTCCTAATTGTTTAACATATATTGTCACTGCTTATGGGGTATCTTACATTGAACTTTGTCACATCGTCTTCAGGAACAAGTCACATCAGCTGGTAAAATTATTAGCAGTTCAAAAATTATTTTTCATGTGTGATGCAGTTTTCATGTATTCCAATGACTATTAGCCTCAAGATGTTACTAGAATCTCAGAAAATGAGTTGGAGTATTTGTCTACCTATTCTTGACCCTTAATCTTGACTACATTGAGACCACCGTGGGGCTAGTTGATTGAAAGCTGGTGCCAGCTTGAGCACTGATGGAATCATTTGATCATCCCATGTGCCACCATAAATGGACCAATGAATTGTATTTGGTTTGATATGGCACTAAGGTTGAAGGCATGTCAAAGTTAATAACATAAAATTACACAAATGTCTCTCGAAATCCAAAAAAGTTTCATTTTGAGTCAACTTGGAATTTTTTGATGTTAAATTACTAATATCTTCTCACAGGAATTCTTTATGAACTCTGGGTTGAAACCCTTGCAACCGTCTAATTTGTTTCTAATGCAGTTCTTCACTACGGAACCTTTTGCTTGCGAACCTTCTAGTCTCCCAAAATATCCCCCAAGTAAGGAGATTGATGCTAAACGACGTGATGATGAAGCGAGAAGGTGCCTCTTTAGACTTCCTCTGTCATTTTACTCTTTACTTCCCTTTTCTGCTAAATCCTACCATGACAATCATGTGTTTGTCCTTATTTATTATGTAGTGCGTCCTTTTGTAGTTCAACTGGGATTTGCCTCTGCCCCTTTGAAACTTAAAGTGTTCAACATGCACTTAGCATCTTGTTATTTTCATTCAAAGTCCTGTATATGTGGCTAAACTATACGCATTTGATTGTGCAGATTGAGAGCTGCTGCTAAATCCCAAGTTGATTCTGCAAAGAAACCACGGCCCCGTGAACGGGCAGCAAGGGCTGTACCCGCTCCAGAAGCCAATGCGGAGCTTCAATCTAATATTGATGTATGTCTGTTTTATTTAGTTTGTTGCTCTTTAAAATTCTATGGCAATGTGACACAGGATCATGGTTTCCTCAGCAAATGCTAACTAGGACTGCAGTCAAGAGTAATAGTTTCATATCATCAATACCTCTTTGGCCTACCCAGCAATGTGTAGTCCTCACTATGCTTCCTTTCACTGTTACCGACCACAACTTTTAAACCTAAGACATTTATACTCATATTTGCTTGTATTGTTTCCGACGATGATATTATGATAATACAATACTGACTGTCTTTTCCGTTAAACAGAGACGGCGCCTAATTACACATGCCAATGCAAAGAGCAAGAGCGAAAAGTTCCCTCCACCTCACCAGGATGGAGCACTTGGCTATCCTTTAGGGGCATCTCAGCATATAGATCCTGCACACGTACCTCCTGACATTCCTTTTAGCACCACCTCATTCATCTATTCAAAAGATTCAGTGCCAACTTGGTCAGGCCCTTTGGCTGACACGGCTGGTGTCGGTGGCCCAAAACGAAAGAAGAATGTTACGAGTGATACCCGGCTTAAAGGAAAGAGAAGCTTGGCTTAAGTACCTTGTGCATACATTTGAGAAACGGAACATACAAAAATTTGGGCGTGACACTGCTACTTGATGCAAGTGTGTAACATCACTGACTACTCTTTCTATTCATATTTGGTTGGAAAAACAGAGGGAGGTTGTTGCATCTCATTGGGCGTGGAAAAGCAGCTTGTGAACATATAGAAGACAATTGTTTGACCAAAATGTGGTCGAGGGGGAAGTCAAAATTTCCATACTTTACATTTCATGTTGTTCATCTTCGTTATAGAAAAATTTGGCATCTTTTGTTGAAATGGTGAGATAATTTCCCTATAAATTGTAAATCTTTTTTATTCTTTACTTGTTAAAAACTGGTTGATGAGATTTTGGTATGGTTTAGTCTGTTAATTCGTTGGAAAGCAAGTAATATATTCTTAAAGGCCATCTTTCGCTCTTGTTCCTTGCAAACTGACTCTCTCATGTCTTGTCAACGACAACTAGGTGATAGCGATCCATATGTTCATTGTTCACTTATAACCTCAAGCTATTCAGTTTTAGGTCTGTATTCCCTATTAAAATTTGTTTTTTCTCTTTTTTTATTTGACGTGAAAATGCACACTTGCTGGTCTTTTGGTTTTCCGATGTTTTTAAACAGTTTTCAGCTTACCATCTGAAGCACAGAAGCTTGGCCCTTTCAGCATGGCATATTTGTTCACTTAGAAGCCTTCACATGGACTGATGGTGAAGCTGTCACACAATCTTATAGATCTTTTTGTTTAGAGTTTTATTAAAAAAAATTAATTGTCTTAATTATAAAAAGAGTAATGTAAATTCATATTTAAATATTAAATTATCTACTTATAGAAAACTTTACGTAGCACCATCATGTTCAAAAAGGGATAATTAACAATAAGAATAATTGTTATATCTTCTATTATCTTCAGGATTTTTCATCATAAAATTATCAAAAACAAGATCTCTCCGTATTACATTTATGCATCTTCCTTAAATTATTTTTGGTCATTGTTTTATTGAGGTTGGACATAATAGAGCAAAAAGACTAGCACGTATTATATTTCTTCCTTACGAGAGTAATCAATCTCATAGATTAAAATATGTAGATACTTAAACAAATATATAAGGGCTTGTTAGAGAACAAGTTTAATAAACTGACTCTTAATTTCAAAAAAAGTTTAATAAACCGACTTGATTTGATAATTTCATTTGAAATATTATTTGTATGTTTATAGAAATTTTTATTGTGATGATTGTAAAAATGATTCTTTGACTTGAGATCTCTAAAGTATCTCATATGTGAATTTATATGTTTTTTATACTTCCTATGATTTATGTGGAAGTAGCTCAACTAGTAGTCATTAGACATAACATAAACTATGTAGAAGTAGTTAAGTGATCAATATATGATTCATTATTCTAAAATAGTCACGAAAAATCTTTATTGTTCTCAATTAGCATTGATTTAGAAAATCCTTGATCAAGATGAAATGACACTTTGAAAATAGTCATTAAAATACTAATAGTAATTAATATGAATGGGCTCAAATAAAGTAGATATTAATTTTATACTCGATGTATAATTAAATATACAAAAAATCATATGCAAAAAGATTAGTCAAAACTAATTTGATATTTCTAATATTTGGATGGTCATAATGTATTACTAAACATCAATCTTGATTTATAGATATAAATTATTCAATTAAAAATTAAAGATAAATTGAAAAGTTCAATTTATCTAATCTTAATTACAATTTAAAATCATAATTTATACCTATCGCCTACATATTTAAGAACCTAATAGGTCACATAAAAAATAATTAAAGAGAAAAAGGTAATTGAATTAAGTTAAACTTACTGTAAGATTTAAAAAATTTTAAAGGATAAATATGACATATCTAATAAATAAGGGTCAATATGAAATATTAGAGATCTTATTTAGGCTTAATGTATTTAATTAAAATTAATAATAATTTTAACAAAAAGGTTAATTGAAATTAGAATTATATTTCAACCAAATTATCAAAGATTCAAATCATATTATTAATAAACATAGCTATTTAATGATAAATATGCCTTTTGCTTCTTTTTGGTTTTTTTG
>JANZXR010000003.1:26776445-26792443 GCA_027575705.1 Erythroxylum echinodendron
AAAGATTCAAATCATATTATTAATAAACATAGCTATTTAATGATAAATATGCCTTTTGCTTCTTTTTGGTTTTTTTGTTGCGTTAAACTTACACTCTTAACCTAACAAATGTAACACGATTTTGCAAGTGTTCTGCCGATTTCAGCCCGTGCCAATCAATGTACATTTATTCTTACACATAAAGCTTGGACGTCTGCTCTTGTTATGTGATGCCTAAAACTTGGGAGTAAAACTTTCTGATATTCCATTATTGGTTCTAGATGTAACCAATTGACGGATTACGCTAAGCGTTTCTGTGTTCTTTTTAGTTACTAGCGCGTAGATGAAGGTTATGAACCTCTCTACGTAATAAATGTAAAAGCGATTGCTGACAGGTGAGGCAATTAGTGTGATGCATACAAACTTACTGTATATATGACTGGTAGTTGAGAATAGCGGATAAGCTGTTAGATACCAAAGATTACATTGTTGATAAAAATGTCATTACTCAGCCAGAAATGATTATAAATACCTACACGTACTTCTCCCCATAAACACCGGCAACGTTTTCAGGGTGCTACGTCCTGTTTCTTAACATTGTTCTTGTCCACTGCCGTTGCCTCATCTTCACCAGCTGAGAATGGGACCTGGAGGACCTGGAGGACCCGGACCACCGGGGTGGGGCCCTCCTCCTGGCGGACCAGGGCCTTTTTGCGGCCTTTGTGACTTTATAGGCTCATGGTATGCCGTTTATATCTACGTTATGTTCATCTTCCAACAAAATGCGATTCACTGACACAAATTTTTGTGTTCTTCGTTTGCAGCTTGAGTTTCTTGTGTTGTTGCTGGTTGCTACAGGACTGCTTTGGTGGACCACCTGGACCCTTCGGACCTCCTCCTCCTCCTTGATCAGTGACACTTCACTGGACAAAGGAGACGCTAGTTCAATTTATTTCTACTTCCTGTTTTTATCAAACCTTTGTTTTGTCGACATAGTTCCTATGTTCTTAGGACCCGGAATTATGTGTGTTCTATCAGGTAGACTTGGTGTTGTTGATCAACTAGTGGCATTTGTTTCATTCTGCGATTGGTTAATGTATGGTTCCGAGTAAAATGAACTCACAGTTATCCCCATCAAGAGTCCTGTCCAGGACATGGACATTGCTTTCACCATACAGCCTTATCTTCCTTTTCATCTTCCAGCCAATTCTGACAAAGTTTGTGATCTAATGGTTAAATTAATTGATGTGGACTAATATAATATCACAATAATTAATATTTTACACTTGTGCATATGAAATTTGGGTCATTTATGAATCGGACTAATCATACATTGGGTCCATTCACTATCTTTGTCCAAGTTCACTGATTGAGTTTTGTGACACACCATAAAATATATTTTAACTTATCGTGTATTCTTATTGATAATAATGAAGAAGATACGATGGTAATATGTTGTAGAGGTCGAAAAAATGGATTCAAAGAACTATAGACTTCATGTGTTGTAATCGTTTGTTGAATAGTCATGATTGTCAAATAATTTCTATTACCGTTGGAAGCTATTCCTCCAATCTTATCGTTTATACATACTTGAATTTATGAAATATTATTTTGGTTGGTTGAGTCATATTGGTGTTGTCAATTTAATGTTGCCTAAATTCCATCAATTGTTATCAAAAATAGATCTATAAGTTTTTTTTAATCTTTGTATTAATTCTTTTTACACATATTTTTGAAAACTTTTGTTAATAATTTTTATATTATTCATATAGGTTTTAGGCAAGTTTTTTAAAACAAAAGGAGTTAAAATTTTGGATGTTTTGGAGAGTCATCCATATGGAAAAAATGTCTTGTTTCATGAACTCTTTTTTTTTTTTTTGGGTGATTTTATGTTGAAAATGGCCCAATTGATCACTTAGTTTTTGTAAGAAGAGACAAATTTCTTTTAACATCAGTAAAAACGACCTCTTCATCAACAAAATATTACTAAGTCGAGTCGTGAGTAATCCATGAGTTGTATGACTCAATCTAAAGCTTGAAGATAAAGTATTTACAATTATGTTTTTTTTATTCAAACTGTTTACTATTTTCTAACCAGATAAATTCTCTTCAGATAAGCTTTTGAGTTATTCGCTGCTTACTTACTCCACTCCCATTTTGACTTATTTACAATTATTTCACCTCCAATTATTTACAATTATAGCATCTCTAATTATTTACAATTTATCGTTTTATTTTATTTACAATTATGTCATTTTAGTATATTAACTTATTTTATTGACAGCAACAACAAGAAGAACAATAATGACTACGATGATGATTATGATGATGGTCATGAATTATAGCTAGGGAGGATTGCCTTGAGTTAAATATTTTATCCATTCATAAGTCTACTATATTTAGGATAATTTAACACGTTTTTCCTTTACTAGTTATCTTTTGTTAATGTAGCATTTATTTATGTTAATTTTTTATTATCATGTTTTGGACATATTTGAATATTTCATGCTTATAAACTCATTTATCATTAGTCTAGGCATTTGAATGTTTTTTTAATATTATTTTGTTGTGATATTAATCAAATTTTCTGCTAAGATCTATATGAGCAATGAAATTATTCTATTCCCCAATAGATTGATTCTGAAACTTCAGAGCAAGTGTGAAGATCTTCCCTCTTGTCTTGCTTAATGGATGAGTTTATTGTTTGGCAGGGTGTTTATTTCGTTGAAGAGACTATATTGAATATTATGAATCAAAACAATTTTATAATCCTATCGATAGTTTATTGATACATTTGATTATGACATTTAATGCATTGCCTCTTACTTGTGCATGATTTTATTTTTTATGCTCAATAGACTCTAGCATCCAACGACCACTTTTGTGGGCTATTTTAAAGAAGTTGGAGAAAGGATGAATAGTATGATCATGTATTATATGTGTATTAATGTTGCTCTTATGTTTTTTTCGTTAGTTTTGAACAATTCGAAACTCTTTGTCATTTTGGTCTTATGGGACAAATATCAAATAATAAGTTGGATCTCTTATGATGAACTTATCGATCATAAAATTGGACATGATCTTGAGGAAGACTCTCCTCTTAACCTATATAAATTTTTGCTTTGATTCCAAGTAAAAACTAATAGAAATTTAGCAAAGGCTGAATTCTCTTAATTTTAATGTGTTTAAACTATTAAAAAGGAGTATTCATCCATTGATTTAGTTATAAAATTAAAGAAAATCATATGACTAGACATATACCATGGCTAATAATATGCAACTGCTACATAAGTTACACATGTTATATACATTACCAAATTTAATTCAAATTTTGTTAAAACACTTACAATTTTGACTTCTCGGAATATGCTGAGCATGAACATAAACAATTCCGACTTTTTCCCCTATTCCTAACGTAAATCTGTTCTAAGAACAGGTTGCCAAATACATTTTTTAAACCAACCAAATCTGAGACAGAGAGAGTTGGGTTTGTTCCAGGGATTGGAACTAACAATAAACCTGAGTACCTCTCAGGAAGTTTTTACCAATACAGCACTACATCCCATACAAGGTTTTCATAGCAATTGCCAAATTCTGTAGCTCATACCTCCTCTACCAAGATTGTAAATTTCCTATAATTAAGAGAAATAAGAAATTGTCTTCTACTAATTTCATTCTGTCTCTTCCTTACACTTTTGGCCATTAATTATCTACTTCCTCCATTACTAATTTACTACTACACACGATCTTTTCTTAGCTGGTTTCAGATTCTGCCACTTCATATTAACGTGCATGGGGCCCCTTACTACCAACCCATTAAACCAAAATGGTGGAACTCTACCTTATCCTGAACTGTTGAGGTTTGACAATTAGGTTTGAGCAGCTGTTTTCATCATACCACACAGGACCGCTCCTTTTCTATACTTACTAGTCCAATTTTATATCATAGATACTTGAAGCTTCCTTAGCCATAAAGAGGCTTTACGTGCTTCCTTAACGATCTAAACTTCCTTCAGGTCGGTTCCAGAGACTCCTAAGGAAAATTCTATCGAAGAAAGACAGAGAAAGAACGAAGAGATGCCACCACCAGGATGGGGACCACCACCAGGAGGACCTCCTGGAGGACCTGGACTCTGTGGCTGCTGTGATTTTATGTTCAGAGGCATATGCAACCTAGTTTCTTCATGGTAAGCAATGTTTAATTTCCTGCTACTGTTTTTCTTCAAGATCAAGCTTTTGTTCCACAGTCCCAAAGCATACCTGAGCTTGAACATTCTTACTTTATTTCAGTAAGATTGCTGAGTTAACTTGGGCAACAATGTTAGAGTTGAGACTACGATATGTGTTCCATTTTATTCTTAAATTGAATGCATTGGGGTTGAAATCCCAACATCAAAGCATAGTGAATGTTTTCATTTCAAATTATAAATATTAAATTAAATCCTTATTCTTAAAGATGATGTTAAACAGCAATTTTCACATATGAATTGGACATAGATGACTAAAGATGGATTAGTTTTCACCTTTTCGGTTTTGTTGAGTTGTCTTTGTGTTTTGGTGGCAGTTTCTATGTGCTGTGTTGCTGCTGTATTCTGGAAAATTGTTGCGGTCCAATCTTTGGTGGGCCACCAGGACCACCTGGAGGTCCTGGACCATGGGGCCCACCCGGCCCACCCCGTTAATTAGACGTCCTGTACCTTTGCTGTTTGTTCTGTTCTTTCTAAATAAGAGATCATGTTGTTCATTAACTATTTTCCGATTTTCGTTTAACAGTCAAATATAGTTTTAGATCAATCAAATACTGCTGCAATAAGCTTCCTATCCTATGATTCCAGCTCCTTAAATTCATATAATCCAAAACTCCTACTATCCGATTCGCTAAGGAGAAAAAGTAAAGAATGGATTGCCAAAAAACTCGAGCATAATAAGATCATGAATATATATATCTATAGAAACGATGCAGATATCAAGTCTCTGTAGTTAATGAGCATCAAGCAAGCAGACCATTGCCTTTAGAAAACGGTGAATCCTTTACATCGTCAAAATGTCTGCTTGTAACCATTTCAGAAGATGCTAAATGGTGATGATGAAACAAAAACGAAGAAGAATATTTGGTGGAAGGACTTCTCGTTGCTGTAAATTCTGTGACTTGACTGAGGAGCCCTCAATTTCCAAGTAGCAATTCATAGCAAAGTACTCATCACGCAACTGAAAAAGTGCATGAGAATCACATTCTTGTTCCAGTTTCAATCTTCTTCTTCAGATGCCTCCCTCAACCACTACACCAAATAAACGTGGTTGAATCAGATTTGGGTAGTATGCTAATAAATAAATAAATTTGACCATTTAACAAACTATTCATATCAAGCATGTATGTTAAGCAATGAGCATACATGAAGAATAAGAGAGACATCTTACTTGAATGAATTTTTCTGACTGCTTGACAAAAACTTTATCTGATTCTTCCGCATCTTTTTTCTCTCCAGCCCACCTCAATATGGCGTCTTCTTCTATAACATCTTTGTCATATAAAAGATGTAAAATCTGAGACAAGATGGGAAAGACATTGACAAGGAAATCACATCTCAGAAATTCAAAGATCTCTATCAATCACAACACAAAAAAAGAAAAGGGCTATTTTTGACAACCAAATGCGGCTCCGAAATCTTCATGACAGCAGAGCCATCTATTCCCTCAGTTTAACCTAAGAAAGTATAATAAATGAACAAACCACTCGAATAAATTTTTGTCTTCTACAAAATACATCCACAAACAAATTCTTAAATCCTCACTTTGAAATTTCTCTTTGCACAGGACTATTCTGGCTAGGATAAAATAAAATTGGTCTTTGGAGTTGGAATTTAGGAAATTTGGTTAAGCAGAGGAGAGGCAAGTTGATCGATATCATTGTTATGCTATATTAAATTAATACAACATGCCCAAGGGAAACAAGTCGTTCCTAAACACAAATGATGAGATGGCTGTGCATGATTGCGTATTTGCTTGACAAAGCCAACAAATATAAAATGCTGTTAATCATTTGTAAGTCCCAGACAAATTCATGAAGACGACTAGTTCTAAATTGTAAATACCTGCACAAAAGATGATGAGAACTCCTTGGCAGATTCAAGACACATTTCTTCAAATTTCAGTATCACCTCAATCTGTTCGTCAAGAATGAATAATGTAAATCACCAATGACAACTAAGGGCACTCCAAATAAACATGTAACCACTTCAATCTATTCAGCAAAATTGAGTATTTATCAAAAAATATAAAATTGGAAATGAAAAACGCAATCATAAAATGAGAATTTAAGGCGAGCAAAGGAGGAGTGCAGGATAATCCAATTATTAGACATTAAGCATTTGTTGCAGAACAGAAGATAAGAAAAAACAGAAAAGAAAATCAAGATGTTAAAGGAACTCAGAAATTCAAGAGTATAACCCATGTCTAACCTAGCTATCTGATGCAAATAAGGACAGCCATTTCTAAAACTGAGACACTAAACTTTCCCAATAAATCTAAAAACCTATACTAAAGGGGAACTAGAGCATAGCTTACATATACTAAAGGGGAACTAGAGCATAGCTTAAAAGAAGAAAATCATGCATACAGATCTATAGGAAAATTATAAAAAAAAATACCAAGTAAATGGGTCAATCTAAATCAAAGTGTTCAGAAAAAAATGGGAAGATGTTAAGATGCAATCTTCAGACAAATATACGAAATGGCTGTCATTAAGAGAAGAAGATCAAACCTGATCGTCAATTTCTTTAGCATAAAACTTCAGAAGGTCTCGCCACTTGCTCACAACTTTAGGGACATTTTTAAGCAATTCAGCTGAGACATGGAAATGAGTGTCTCTTAAATTAAGCCAACTGAAGCATTATCATCTTAATTTATGCTCTCCAACCACCACATAATAAAAGGAAAACAGAGCATGTAAAGCATCCAACGTATAAGGTGTCAAGTCTAAATAGAATCCTTGCAATGACAGACCATATTCAAGACGTAAACAAGTTAGGTATAGCATCACAACGCCGTTAGTTATGATCATAGCATTTACCGGATTATGTACTCAATACCATTGCAAGAGGAAAGCAAATATAATAATTGGTTTCATTAATAAATAGTCATGTATAAATTTTTAATCAATTTCAGACCCACTGATCCTCCAACTGCCAACATTTCTCCTAAAACAATCAACCAAGGACAAGAATGCTCTTCAAACATGAATCTAATATTTACAAGAGTAGCTGCTTAGGAAACTACCAGGGGAAGAGTGTGGAGTTTCTAACACCATCTTCATCATTGCATAAAATATAGCTCCTGCAGCATCTGCAGATGTCATATTGTATGACAACCTGGAAATTAAAATGATATACCTGAATCAAGATGAAATACAACACAGAATCCACCAACACTATCATCCAGAAAAGTTCTTAGTTTATGGAAATGGAAAGAAACTGGGCACATTGGTCTTGGCAGCAAAAGGTCAACATTCAATGGTTCTCTAAAGGTGCAATAAAAAATTATTCATCTTTTGATCAGAAAGGGAAAATACTTATATAAGTGGAAGAGAACCAATTAAGAAATGGACAGAATAAGATTTGAGAACTTGCTAACTTTTTCAGACAAGTAACTTCATTTTCATTGGAAATATATTTAAAAAGTGATGCATCAGTGACCATCTTCCAACACTTGTCTTTATATTCAAATTATTCAATTTTGGTAGAGCTGTCAAAAGAGAAATAAGAATCAACAAACCTAAGTGAGTTCATTTCAAGGATTAGGTCATCTACTCTGATGTTTTCATGAACGGCCCTCAAGAATGTTGCTTCAACCTGCAATCACAGCACAAAAGTCAATATGTACTCGAAACAAGCATTCAGATCAGCATTCCAATCAACACATGTCACCTCTTTCTCAAAGTAGATAGAATCATCTCTAGAATCTTCAATATCATCATCTTCAGAGTCAATAGCATTAGCATCAAGCTTCAACTCTCCAGAAGGTGAAAGTGCACTACCATCCAGGTTTAGCACCTCCAAATCATCATTTATCATTTCCATGGATTCAGCAAGTTTATCAATAGGAATAGGTGCAACTGAATGCCTCCATTCCTCCTCATGACCTCCTTCACAGATAGTCCAAATATGACCAACACCCCCAGGTCCAAGCTGTTAATTCATATGAAAAATTTCATCAAATACATGAGTCACACAGATTACATGATAACTAAGACGAGAAGACTGCAGCAGAAACACTGCTTTTAAACTTTATAACGTCAGAGAATGTGCATATGAAAATTATTACATGGATAAATCAAATTAGGCATAGTGTCAACATGGAGACACTATGACCTCGTTGATGTTTTGATTCAAGTCAGAAAAAGAGAAACTACCAAAACTCTGGTTTTGGTACACATTTTCATCATCACATTTAGAAAAGAGTATTTTGAAGTCTAAACACCAAAATCTTAGCAGAACCCCTCTTAGAAATTTTCCATGTTCCTCAAGGGAAAGACTAAATAAAGAATGTCATATCACCTCATACTTTACACATACATGTATCCCATAACAATACATCAGATATTTCACTAAAACACCAGGGTACCAGAGGCAAAACACTTGGCACATACATTTAATGCAAACAAGTAATGGACCATAGGCCTCTCTTAGACTGCACCTTAGGAGCAAACTTAAGTGTTCCATCAGCAGCCTGCTTTATTATCCCTAAATATCAGTGTAGATATTTGAGCTTCATGTATGATTGGTCCTGTCACTCTTCCCTCTGTTTCAATCTCTCTGAGGGACCTTATTTTTTGCAAAAAACTTTTTCCTCCTATTTCCCTTTTCTAGCAAATTTCTCCTACAATTTGGCACATCGCTCCTCTTCTTTTTTCCCTTTATCTCTCTTTGAACTCTTGTAAGTTTGCAAGACAGAGACATTTCTGTGTTTCCTTTTTCTAGCAGTTTTCTCCCAATTTCAAGAAACAAAGAATTGGCAACAACTAAATCATTAACATAACTGAGAAATAGCAGCCCCCACAGTATAGTAAGACCAAACTCCAAACTCCAAACTCTATTACTAACCTCTGATGAAGGCCATTGTTGTGTATCAGACAATTCAGACAGCACCTTTCCATTCAATTTATCCATGGCAGTCATAATTGCTGCAAATTGACACAAACTTTGAGAATTAACAAACGCATCATACATTATTTATAGTTAAATCTCAAAATATTTTGTTAGTAATAAAGAGAAAAAATGTATAAGGGTATTCTCAAGTGTAATAGAATCCTTAGAAAAATAACAGAACAGTATCATCACAAGCACCAAAAGAAACTAAAGACTATAAAATGTAGTCATGCTTTCTTAAAGATAAGGGAGCGCAGAGGTTTAATCAGTCTTGACTCTAAATAATCAAAAAAAAAAAAAAGGAACAACTTTGAAATCCAATGATATAAACTTGAGAGTACTTACATGATCCTCCTGTTCCACTGCTACTATCGGCATATTCCAGTTCTTCATCACTATCTTGCTTCGTGGGCTGTGGTAGTAATGACACTTTTGAATACGCAGGGACAACAAATCGTTGTCCAATTACAACCTGATTAAAAAATGTGGATGATCTTATTAGGCTTGTGGATCTAGAAGTACTCTAAAACACACTTAAAAACATAAGAAGTTCTATGTTAAGAAGTCTCTGCTGAATGGATTCAATATTTGTAAATATCGAAAGCCCAGAGCCAATTCAAGAGTTTTCAGATTATCAGACTATCTACTTCCATCATTAAAACATCACTATTCAACCAAAATTTTCAAATAGTATTTCTAGTTGAACTCCTGTAGCAATTAATTTTCCTATTCCATGTCAAGAAACATCTTTCTCACAATCTTACGCTAAATTCCACCATAAATTTCACATGGCAATCAGATATAATAACAAAAGGGAAAGTGAAAACAATAAAGTGTCCATTATATACCTTAAAAGACAACACTACACCTGGTTCTAAAACTGCACCAGATTTTATGATCACTCCATCGCAAACTAGTGCATGCTTTAGTTCACAAGCATCTTCAATCGTTACTTTGTCCCATATATAAGAACCCATTATTGAAACATTTGATCCAATAACACAACCTTCTCCAATGACGGAATTCAAAATTTTTGAGTTGCTCCCAATTTTGGTTCCTTTACCAATAACAGTAAAAGGTCCAAGATGTGCAGAACGTGATTGCTCTATTTCTGAAGAAAAAAATACAAAACACAATATGTTAGAATTCAGAAATATAAAATATGTAAAGCAAGTAGAAATTATAACCAATGGCTCCATCTTCTAGTTCTACATGGAGAGAAGATAACAAGGAGATGACTAACTTGAAAAAGCAAATAGGTAATCCTCACCTGATGCACGGTACATTCCCTCTCTTTCAAGTCTAGTTGTTGAGTTTCCAAAGAACATCACGTCTGGCACAAATGGGTATGTCCACCTTTGAATTATGTCCTTACTGATAGTATCATAGCTCCGGTAGTTATCAATCCTAGCTGCATAACTTGAGTGGATTTCATGGGTGAATATTTTGTATCCCATAATCTGAAAAGCATAAATAAAGATGTCAACGCAAAGTAACGGTACCCTCAATGATCAGGTCATGTTAACTGATGCATTCTACATTGCTTATGTAAAACAATCAAATCTATTGCTAAATATATTACAGTTTTAGAAGACTGTTGAAAGGGCGAAAATATAGTTGTTAAAAAAAATGACATACATCATCAACCAACAATCCTTTCACAAAATGACGGCGAAGATGCTGATAGTCAAAATTGTCCATGAAAAGGCTGAGGACTTCAGGTGAGCAGATGTCAATATAGCAATCCTGCATGGAGAATTTAGTATCCCATGAAATCAAGTTAAAGATAAAACAAAAAATAATAACTACCCACACTAAATGTCTCTCTTGGTAAGATCTTAGCAAGGAACAAAAGATTTAACTCGATGAATACCGTTTGGATTAACTGTTCTACCAGTTGTACGGGTTGCACGCTCTGAACATCAAAACTCAGAAACGAACCTGTTTGTCATTGTGCAGAGATATAGATGGATTATCCCCAAGCAATGCATTATCAAGAGATATAATCCCTTTTAGGTGGTCTGCTTTTTCCTCATAGTATAAAAGTTGCTTTGTCTGAGGATCAATGGCCACAAATAGCTCATCAGTACCAAGTCGCGATTGGCGGGTGATTGGAGAAGGCTTTGACTGTTTAATGACCATGGTCATCACAGCATTACTGTCTTTTTTCCTTCTCTCCTTGTGTTCTTGAAGTGCCTCTGTGAGTGACATGTTGCTTACTGTATCCCCACTAATCAAAATGAAATCTCCAGATACCTTCAAGAACAATAAAGAATAATCAACACTTCATATAACAAAGTAGGTTGAAAATTCCAAGACCACAGAAAGCCAGCAGGACCTCATAAGTTAAAATCATACACAAGTGATAAACTTCAGTAAAGCCTCATCTCTCATGCTACAAAGAAACAGAAGAAAATAATAATGCTGCTGCAAGTATTTTTAACCTATGTAACAAACAAGTTATTTTCATTTCAAAAGATAAGCCGCAATTATAACAACATAGAGAATCAAGAAAATAAAAGGCAAACACCTGTCCAGAACAACAAAAGACAGGGTACCAAGCTAAAACATTTCAAACTATTCCACATGTTAAAAAGATATAATAAGAAGGCTAAAGGAGACACAAACCGACCACATTACGTTCATAGATGAAGCGCAGAGCATCTCCAGCACTAACAGAATTGTGCGACTCTATTGTTGAAACTGAGAAGTTGGGCTGAGAATGCCATTTAGAACCCTCCAAATAATCAATCACTTGGCGACAATGGGCACAGCAGAAAACAAAAACCTCTTCAACCCCAGCAGACTCAAGCCACCCTAGAGTGTAGTTGATCATGGGAACATTGACCAATGGCAAAAGCACCTAGAAGAGCACTAACAATCATGTGAGTCCAAGTCTCAAGTAAACAGCGTCCAAAGACGCAATCTTTTAATCAATCCATCACAAATTATAAAGCAAGTGGCTTGAAAACATAAAGAAACGCAATTAGAATCTTACTTTGGGGCGTTCAAGTGTGATGGGTCGGAATTTTGTGGCAAAGCTATCAGCCAAGAGAATAGCTTGCAATTTACTACGAGGTGGCTCCTCTGAATCCTCGGAAACCCTAGTTCCACCTTTTCTCTGTGCACCCATTTCGTTTTCTTCTTACGTTAGAAGCACCAGTTAGAAAAGGGATTGGTTTGGAATGGGGGAAACTGGAACTGGACAAACCCAAAAACCCCACTCCGAATATCAAAAACCCCGTTCGGTAACCTTGAGGATTTTGCTGTGTTTCACGAAGTTCTGTAAATGGAACTTGTACGGGTGACCTCATATCATGACACAACAAATTATGTCATGATAAAAGATTCTGTAAAATCACTGTTTCTTTTCTTTCAAGTTGAAATTAAAATTGCAAATATACTCTCAAAAAATTTACTACTACAAAATGCAAATTTGCAGCATAAAAACAAATTGAACATTATAATGTAATTCCAACTCTTAGAATGATAAGTAAAAATTAAAAAAAAATTTAGAAACTAATTAACATTTAGATTTGGTAATTTTAATATATTTTATATAAAATTGTAACTTCAAACGATTTTAATTAATATTATTTCATATTAATGGTATTAATAAAATTTATATTTTAATTTACAATAACATATTAGAATATTTACTTACTTAAAAGTAGTATGATAAAAACTTATTAAATAAGTGTATTATGAAATTTAAGGGATATAAAAAAAAGATAGAACAAGTTATTATTATTTTAAATTATCATCAAAAAATTGTAAATATAGTTGAATGATAAAACTGTAAATAAGCTAAAATGGTTGTAAATAAGTTATGATTCAAAGATGTCAATAATTAGAAATGACAATTTTTAATTGCAAATAACCTGCCTTGAAAAACTTGTAGGTCATATTTGGTAATCAGCTGAATCTATTAGCTGTTAGCTGATAGCCAATTATATCAGCTGATTTGACCAGCGAATTATATTAGTTGTTTGCTAGAGATGTTTGGTGAAATTAGTTGTTTAGTATTAACTGTTTATGTGTAAAATGACTTATAAGGACATGATTTTAAAAAAAATATAAGGATATGAATATGGTAAATCAAGTTTAAATAAAGAATCAAAGTCCGTGTATATTTGTATTACTGTTTTGAAATACGATTATTGCATTCCTCTTTGCTATACTTTTTATAGAACCTTTATTTCAAGTTATTTAGAGAAGTCATGTTCACATGTATTGTTTTATCATCTACGAGAAATTTATGCAACTCTTTTTATTTTCATTTTCATTTATGATCAACATTTTATTTTTAGCTTATTACTATATAAAATAATTATAAGAACAAACAATATTTCTAAAAATGTAGGTATCTAGGAACCTTAACTAGGATGTCCTACTTACCAGAAATTTTGTATATTAGAACCAACAAAAATATGTCGCGTGTGGTAATTAATTGTAACTTTAATCAAGAATACAATTTAAACCGCAAGATCTTATGCAACTTAGCAATAAAATTTAAAGGGCACAATCGGCTTTTGATATTTAAAATTTTGGTTGTTGGTAGAAAACATTCTTATATAAGAGCATTTTGATTTTTGACCGTTTGTTTTAAATCAGCTAATAAATCAGATACCCTCCAAACACCTTTAGTACCTATTGGATGGGTTAAACAGCTGAAAATGACAAATCAGCTAAAAAATAGTTGATCAGTAGCTAACCAAACGAGGTTGTAAATTACTAGAGATGGCAAAATTATAAATACTTCATCTTTAACCTTTACATCGCGTAAAAGATATCCATAGGCTACTCATGGCCCATCTTAATATTAGAGGAGTTTTTCTTCTCTTCTGAAAACTAAGTGATCATGGAATTAATTTGAATAAAAATATTCAAAACAGAGATTGAAGAAAAAGAAAGCTATGGATGGAGTTTATAGATATCTAAATTTAACCCTTTTCACTCGAAAAAGTATCCCAAAGCGTATATGCATGCTTGTATGAATGATACATAAGGTATATTTGCCTTCCAAAAATAGTATATCATGTTTACCAAAATTTTAAAAAGAATAATGTATATATGAGACTTAAGAAAACTTCAAGACATAGAATTAATTCTAATACCAATTGTTGAATTTTTAGGCAACAAACAATAACTTAAAATTGACAATATCAATATGTCTTATCATCCAAAACAAAATTTCATAATTTTAAAGCATGTGTAAATAATAAGACTAGAGGCTTACTTTGTAAAGGTGGTGGAAATTAATTGAAAATCATGGTTTCATAATAGATTATTGCCATGCAAGAACAAACCACAATATAAAAGATTGATTTGTTGAATCCAATTCACCAATCTCTATCACACACTACCTTACAATTTTCCAATTGATGATTAACAATATATCAATTAAGTTAAAAATACAACTTTAATAGATAAGCTTGGGCAAGATTGGTAGATGGACCTAAGGGCCTGTTATATGGTTACTAATATAATGTTTATCCTATAAATGGCCCAAATGTCACATGTGCAAGATTAAGAAATTAATTATCACAAGATTATACTAGTCCACTTTAATTAATGCAACAATAAGAACACATATCTTGATGAAAAACTATTCAAACTTTAAAGTTAGAGGAACGTGTGATACATCATAAAACACCTAACACGATAAAAGATCGAACTCCTTCAATTAAGCTAGACATAACCTCATTATAATCGAATAAGTTCAACATTTTAAGGCCCCCTGAACTAAACATTCTTATCTAGCTCTAAGTTGTGTGTTTTACTTTCTTATTCATCATATAATATTATTAAATAAAGAGGTGTTTACAAGCATTGATAATAAGTATTACAACAACTATTTTTTATGGGTATTCAACAAGAAAATGATAAAGATTGACTTTATAATATAGCTTATCTGGAAATGGTAGGATTTTTTATCCATGTGTCTTGTTTCCTTACTAAGTAGTAAAATAAGATTAAAGGTTTATGAGAAACTAGATGTCACATTTATAAAAAGAAACAAGAGATAAAGCATCAAGGATCCCCTTCTCAAAAGAAACCAGTTTCCTCTTTTAGAATTTGTTTCCCCTTCTTTTCATTCTTTTTCATTGCTTAGCTTTAAGTTTTCTTTATTCTTTGTTATTTCTTGTGATTTTTTTGGCATTAGTTATTCCCAAATTCCACCAAGGATGAGTACAAATTGGCGTTATAATATTAAATCTTTCATGAACATGTTCAACTTGTTTAAGATAAATGTTTAATTAAATCTAGTCATTAGAAATAGCCATACCACTATCAGGTTTATAGAGCATCATTTAACACACATAGACATTGCATTTATAACTACTGGTGCAATATGGAAATCATCAAGAAGCATCATTATAGCTAAAATATAAATGTAGATATCTAAAGAAAATTGGCAAATAAAGCTAATAAGAAAAAGACCAATCTTCATCCTAGTGGTCCTCTTATTCTTATGTGTTTCATTATGGTTGTGGAGTCCTAAGAATGGTCATCCTTGTCATCACCCTCACATTTGCAGTAAGTGACTTTAGTCTTGATGAAACAAACAATAAAAATAGAAAAGTTAGTAAAAAGGTAAATTGTAATTAGTCACATTAGCATATGTGTCATATTGGTATATGTACTTTAGTATTTCAAGAATTTATTTTAATATTTCTAAGATTTAAGGTCCAAGAGTCAATTTTATACTACTATAAGTGTTATTATTTTTTAAAATAAATATAAATATTACTCTTAAAATGAATCTTAAGCAAGTATTTTTTCCTCAATACAAACTCTTCCTTTATCACTTCTCTCCAACAAAGTGGTATAACAAGGAAAACTAAATTTCAATAAAAAATAAGATACTCATCA
>JANZXR010000003.1:26796953-26809084 GCA_027575705.1 Erythroxylum echinodendron
ATGGATATCTAAGAGTCATATAATATTTCTTTTAGTGAAGATCCAAGAGTCACTTTTTTACTACTATAAATATTAATGTTGAAGTGAATCTTAGGTAAGTCTTTTGTCTCAATACAAACTCTTCCTTTATCTTCTCTCTAATAAAGAACCATTATCCTATATTTTCTTTATTCATCTACTTTTTCTAGATTAAAATATCCTTTATCTCTCTAGTTCCTTTTTTAATTTCTTTTACAATTCCCTCTCTTATTGACGTTCTTTTCTCTACTAATTTTCTCTCTTCTCGCTTTGATTATTCTTTTTTTATTAATTTTTCCTTCTACTAGTTATGTCTAGATCTTTTTTGTTTTCTCTCCACCTTTTTTCGTGCTCTCTCTTTGGCTCTTATTACTCCTTTAGTTTATTACAACTTGCTCCCTCTTTTCCAATTTTGTTATGGTGTTTGTCCTCCAACTTTTCTATTGTATCCATCTTTTGTCTTCTTCTTTCTTATGCATGACATTGTCTCACCATATTCTTAAGTTTTTGTTTATAACTTTCTTCTCTTTTTCTTTATTTTTTATTTCAGTCCCAAACTTTCTCTTTTTCAGCGAACATGCCCTTATATCATTTCGAAATTAAGTTCCTCCAATTCCTGTTTTGATTTAACAACTTTCTTAATTTTCAAATTTAACCCCAAACGTTAATTTCATTCACTAATTGGCCTAAAAGATTTTCTAAGCCTATATTTTAATATATAATTAATCATTTAAAAAATAAGCAAGGCTATAACAAAATTTTAAAAAATAAATTCAATACAAATCAATTATGAAAAAAACAATTAAAATATAGTGACCTTAAACAAAAAATAAGAGAAAATAAATTGAAAAAGATTATTAAATTACCAACCTTGTCAAATTTACCTAAAAATTACTTAGAAAGTGCATGATACTTAATTTAAGAAGTATGTTAAGGAAACAAAATTGAAACAAATAAGCTTGAAAATGTTTTAGAAAACAAGCTTTTTCTTAATTATTTTTCTCAAAGAAATAAATCAAAACAGAACAAAATGTATGGGATAAAATTAAGTGTCTATACCCATTCCTCACACTTTGAATATACCATCTGAACATGGTTTCCATAAGTATGCTCTGGTACATATAAAGATCAAGATTGGATGGCACCTTCCTAATATGTCAAGCAACTAAGAAGATGATAATCAAATATTATGCATGAGGATGTAATTTAGAAGGGGACAAGCTTGTAAAGTTTAAATCAGGCATTATGGATGGGTAAAACTGTAGTCCAAGATTAAAGGCATCATAATACATTCCCACCTCCCCTAGCTTAAGATCATATATCTTTTCTTCATCTTTAGGGTGTCTAAGTTTATTGGAAGGAGGAATGTTAAGTTACTCTTGCGTCTTTTGAAACTCAACTTCACAAAGCTTACAAGGCTTGGTATTAGCCTTGTACTCATCACCATAATCTTTAAGAAGTGAATCAACTGATGAACTCTTCAATATCAATGTCTTTCCAAGCATTCTAGGTGGCATTCTTAGCACTATGGGGGTATATATTGTTTACTATCAAACCTACTTGGCTCATACAAGCTAGTAATCCTAGAGTCGGATGCCACCAAACCTTCATCACTTAAAAGATGAGCTATAAGATCTACCACTAGAGTTCTCCTTATAATTCTTATTTTATTCACATTATTCTTCATCATAAAATTATAAGCGAGAAAGATTAAGGATTACCTCTAAGATAAAGAAAATAGGTAACCTAATAATGGTACTCTCAATTACAAAATGTAGTATTGCCTTTTACGAAAACAGATATGCCTAAGATGTTTTAAGAGATGATAACAAGCTAAAAAGTTTTGCAAATTCAGTATAATTGAAGTTAACTCTTTTTTTATGGATTATATAATGGTCATAGAAAATAATGATCAACCCACTCTAACAATTGATATTGAAAGACTCGTCATCTACCTACATGGAGTTCAAAGGTCTTAGGAAAACAGGAAACAACCTGAATCCTAATAAGGAATATTTCAAAACATCATTAGGGATATTTTAGCTTGTGATGTCTCGTCCATAAAATCCTAAATTGGGCAAGCCTATATGATTCACATTTTCCTCTAGTTATATCTCCTTGTTACTTCAATCTGTAATATCTCGTTATCCTATGTTAAGGGTTAGGAACCTAGAATACGGTACATGAGAGATTAATGAGAAGTTAGAAAGTGCATTTTATGCTCATGCATAATATAGCATACACACACATGTGAATATTAATTTTTGCACAGTAAAATGATTGTACATGCGATCATTGACTTTTTCGGGTATAATTGATTTATAAATGTGAATTTTGATCTGAATTGTGGTTTTTATGTATTGAAAATTGAATTGGCGTATACAGGTATTGATTTTGAAATTTTTGTGAAATTTAAAATTTTTTTAAAATTTTAGATATTTTTAGACTAAGAAAAATGTCAAGTGATATGACAATTGATAAATGGCACGCGTCGGGTGAGAGTGGGGTGTTACACAATCCCTGTAGGTTCTTGGGACACAATTATAGTATTGAATTATTCTTGATAACTTGTATAGTTATCAACTCCCTTTTAGCAAAAGTTGGGAACGTACCAAGAATATACTACAACAAAGCTCTAATAAAAAACTAGCTTAAAAGCCTAACAAACTAAGGATCTAACCTGCCCATCTAGTATTTAGTAAATATCAAGGTCAGACTCTAAATATTAGCTATTGAAAGAAAGAAGAATTTAAAATTCAAATTCAATAGCTTAAAATATATTTATCATTTTATATATTAAAAAGGGAAAATTTACACCCACTAAATTTAATGATTAATAAGAAAGTAGTTTAAATATTTTCTTTTCAATTATATAAACTGATCTTAAGCCAATTATAAATGCCACTAGGACTTATGAGGTTTGAATTAGGAATTAATATATTTCGTCGAAAGTGTTTCTATAATTTTGGCTTTCCAATTTTTTCTCTTTTTTTGCTCCTCATTTCTCTCTCTCCGTTGCTCTTGATTGCTTATTAGAGCATTCTCCAAAGCGTAGATCAATTGCCCATTGCTCCCTCTGTTTGCCATTTTCTTGTTAGTTTCCTGGATGTGATAGGTAAAGATGTCTCTTTTTTTGTTTTCTTCTTTGGGTTGATGAAGATTTGTATATATATATATGTGTGTGTGTGCATGTATGTGTTACGCAAGTTTGTATTCATTTAGCTTGGAGAATTGCAATCCTATGCAACAAGTTTTCGCTTTTTTTTGTTTCTCCTGTTGTTAATTAATATTGTTGTTTCTTTGTTGTCCATCTCTAGAATTTGACCTTACTTATTTTGGAATCCAGTGTCATTCAATTCAATGATATCAAGAAATAGATGTGTTGGCTTCTAATTTGACTTGCTAAATTGCAGGGAGAGTTAGATTTTATGCCAGACTCGATGCCCTCTTCAAATGGACTGTCACAAACATAAAGATTATGACTCTGTGCATTGGAATCTGAATATTTATCGATTGTCCAGTTGGCCATTTTAATCAAAGGAAGAGCACATACAATGGAAACGCATATAAGCTCGTTTATGTCGAGATTACAAATCGTTTCCACATCTGACCACGCTTCTGTGGTCTCTATGAACCTCTTTGTCGCACTTCTTTGTGCTTGTATTGTCATTGGCCACCTTCTAGAAGAGAATAGATGGGTGAACGAATCCATCACTGCCCTTATAATTGTGAGTTCCAATCTAGAATTTGATGACTTCATTTGTTTCTTTTTGGTAATTCTCCGTATTTGGTTGGCGGTTTGTGCTTGTAGTATTTTTCTTAGTTAGTATACAGCTGATCTTTTTTGTGGAATGATGCAAGGGCGTGGGGACTGGTATTGTTATATTGCTGATCAGTGGCGGAAGAAGCTCACATCTTTTGGTCTTCAGCGAGGATCTTTTCTTCATTTATCTTCTGCCCCCAATTATCTTTAATGCTGGGTATGTTTTCTGTCTTATACTTACAAATACTTCTTAAATTCACTTAGTTAATGAGCTTCAATGAGTGCATTGGGCTCTAAATTTTGACCTTCTTTTTGTTGGTTGGTGTGTGAGTCATACTTCTGTCATTTTTCCTTTCGTTCATGTCATTTATTTTTACCGTTAATTGATCTTTTTTCTTGTGCCAGGTTTCAAGTGAAGAAGAAGCAGTTCTTCCGTAACTTCATGACAATCATGCTATTCGGAGCTATCGGAACTTTAATATCTTGTTGCGTCATATCCATAGGTATGGCTGGGATTGGAAGACGTGCAAATTTGTCTGAATTTCTTGACAAGTGGTTTGCCTGTACAAAGTTGGAGGATATCACAATTTTTAATAAAATTGCGTCATGCATGAAATTTCATGCATCAAGTATGTTTAGATGCATCATTTAGTTTCCAAAGGGGATACATTTTGAATTAGCAATACTTTATACTCACATGCACGCCTGATGATTAACAAATGATTTGGCAATAATATTGAATTTGAATCTGACAGGTGTTATTCTTGCCTTTGAGAAATTGGATATCAGCTCATTTGACATAGGGGATTATGTGGGTAATTTTCGAAACTCACTACTTGCTTCTTTCCATTCTTCTTTGCCTTTTCATTCTTGATTTTTGTGACAACTGAAATTTATGTGAATTTTCAGCAATTGGTGCTATATTTGCTGCTACAGATTCCGTTTGCACACTGCAGGTTTGTTTCCATCAAAGTATTAGAGTTGTTTCAGGTTAAATGGATACGGTTGGAAACTAATCTCATCTCATCCGAGTAGCGCAGGTCCTTAATCAGGATGAGACACCTCTTCTATACAGTCTGGTTTTTGGAGAGGGTGTTGTAAATGATGCAACTTCAGTTGTGCTTTTTAATGCCATTCAAAGCTTTGATATTCGTAATCTTAGTCCCAAAATTGCCGGGCAGTTTCTTGGCAGCTTTTTCTATTTATTTGTCACAAGTACTGTGCTCGGAGTGATAGTAAGTCTGTTGCATTCTATCTCGTAAACACACCTATAAATGTGCTCACTTAACACCAACCCGAAAATGCATGCATTTCATTCTTGCAAATTGAAGTTCGTGTTGCTTTTGCAGGCCGGGTTACTTAGTGCTTATATCATCAAGAAACTTTACTTTGGGAGGTAATTGTAGTATGATTTCGTGTTTCTAATTGCTCTTGGTTCTCCAAATTAAATAACTAAATTTGCTAAACTCAGATGTTTTCTCGTCAACTTAGAGCGCCTAGGGAAATTTCTATGGAATTATAACAGCCTACAGATGCAAAAGTTTTTTACACGGCTGTGGGTGAATAAGATATATAGGAGTAACAAGCCAAAATTTGACACTGATAGACGCAAATGCCCCAGTGTTATTAGTTCAGGAAAAATCCTTGCTACATGTAAATCTCCATATACTCTTTGTATAAGTTAATATGTATCCTCTATTAGTAGGTGCCAGATACACAGATATTGCTGTTGATGTGCAATGTGTACTTATCCTTCTTTGATCTTATGGTTATCGTAGTGGTCCAACTACAGTGATACATTAGGTTATACATCACTAACCAACTATATTTATGAACCAGGCATTCAACTGATCGTGAGGTTGCTTTGATGATCCTCATGGCATACCTTTCATATATACTAGCTGAGGTATAATTCTTTTTGACTTGATCTTGTCTTCCAGTTTCCTGATATGCTATCACTAGTTTGGGTTGAACACTTGGTAGTTTCCTGCCTTCTGCAGCTATTCTACTTGAGTGGCATTCTCACTGTATTTTTCTGTGGGATTGTGATGTCTCACTACACCTGGCACAATGTTACTGAGAGTTCAAGGGTTACTACCAGGTATTTCCTATCTGAAAATTTTTCATTTAAGGGTTTGTGTCGAGTTGGCGTTGTATTTTTAACTCAACACATTGCGTTGTCATAATATTTCAATCGTATCGAAACCCACAGGCATGCTTTTGCAACCTTGTCATTCGTTGCTGAGATTTTCATCTTCCTTTATGTTGGTATGGATGCCTTGGACATCGAGAAATGGAGATTTGTGAGTGATAGGTATATTTCATTTAACCATTTATGATGATCTTATTCTTTCAACTCCACTCAGTTCTCCTCGTGAACTCAATGCTTTTTTTTTTATGTCACTTGTTGAAGTCCTAAAACATCAGGTGCAGTGAGCTCGATCCTTTTAGCTCTGGTTTTACTTGGAAGAGCAGCTTTTGTTTTTCCCTTATCCTTTATTTCCAACCTATCCAAGAAGACATCGACTGATAAGATTGACATCAAGCAGCAAGTAAATATTCCGGTTTTTTTATTTTAGCTTGTTTCTATCAAATGCCAACCAATCAATGAATTTTTCTTGATGTTGTTTCTTTTCAGATTGTGATATGGTGGGCTGGTCTAATGAGAGGTGCTGTCTCAATGGCCCTTGCATATAATAAGGTAACAAAACATGGCTTCGTGCTTCTTTTGTAGATTTGAGATATCGACTGAACATATCAAAGAGTAGAGTTAGCGATGAGTCTTTTCAATCACAATTGATAATGTCTTCTCTGTGATGATCTTGCAAATGAATGCAGTTTACAAGCTTGGGACACACTAACGTGCGAGATAATGCCATAATGATCACTAGCACCATTACTGTTGTTCTTTTCAGCACAGTGGTACTTCTCTCTTTCATATGGTTTGAGTAGTTATAGTTACAGCCTGCTTTTTCACTATATATCTTGTAACAGTGTAAAAGAAGTTTTTGGCCATAGTGTTTACGATTAGTTCTCTTGGTTAATAGTAAAGTAAGGGAAAAAATGGAGTTGGATTCATTAATGATGTAGTTTGTTGTCAACAACCCATCTAAGGTGTAATAAATGGAAATTTTAGGAGTTATAATTGAACCATTGCAACCAGCCACCGTTTGTTTCTTGATTTTATCCACAGACTTAATGAAATGAACCATTTTCTTCCTCGTTCTGCTCAGGTGTTTGGTTTGATGACTAAACCTCTTATACGATTTTTGTTGCCTCATACAAAGAAAGTTCCAAAAACCTCCCCAAATGAATCAGATTCAAATTCTTCCAAGTCATTGATGATGCCTCTTCTTGAAGAGGGGCAAGATTCCTTGGATGATATTACTAAGCATCCTCAGCCAAGAAGTATACTCAACCTCCTGACAACGCCAACGCACACTGTCCATTACTACTGGCGCAAGTTTGACAATGCCTTCATGCGCCCTGTGTTTGGTGGTCGCGGGTTTGTTCCATTTGTTCCTGGCTCACCAACAGAAAGGAGTGCCCATGATCAATGGCAATAAGAGAAAGCCAAGCTAGCTTTACAAATTCTGCCAAGCTATGATTGCCTTGGAAACTAAAAGACAGCACACTTTAGACCTGCTGATGAAAAGTCCTGGCAGAATTTCATCTTGGATATTCGAAGAGCTTTGTGTTTGGCTTTCTTGTATAGTGTAGTATACGCATGGAAATGTGGTTTAACTTGTATAAGCGATATTAACTATAAGGTTCCCCATTGTGTCTGTTATGTATAGGAATAACAAATTGTCATATCGATACTTGATTTTGGCCGAGTGGGAAGTTGAGATCTTCCAATTTTTGAGCAATGGTGATGTTTGATTTCATCGTCTAGTTTCTCTGAATTTGCCCTATATTCCTATTATCCATCTCTTGCCACTTATTAGCTCCCTTATGCACCAGTTCAGATGACTAAGTTAATCTAATCTGTTATTCCCAATACAATGTAGAACCTGATAAAGTTTACGAGTTTCGGCAAATCTCTTATTAGCAACTCAGTAACCCATTTTGCTTCTAAAACAACATAGTTATACTTGCTGGCACAACTTTAAAATATTTTTTTATCCGTAAACAATGACGTTAATCTCAACTAAGGATAGAAATGAGTTGGCCAATCTACTTGACCTGAAATTTTGTGTTCGAGCCTAAACTAGGTTCGAAGTTCCATCAAACACGAGCCTTCAAGCCTGAGCCTAAGCTTAAATTTGACTAAATTTATATATTTTAAAATTTTAAAAATTAAAAACAACAATATTTTATATAAAAAATTTTGAGCCTTGGGCAAGTCAACTTGAATGGAGCCATTTTTGCCATTACTAATCTTGACTGTACAAGGATTGGTTAAATGTAAGTTGTCTTCTAAAGTTTGCACTACAAATTTCTAAATTAGATTTAGGGTTACAATTTGTATCTTTACTTATTGCAACTGCTCCGTTTCGTTCTCGTTACTGGTGATGTTTTCTTTGCGCGACTTCTCTTCCCTCCGTTTGTTCTTTGGTTCATGCCTTCTTTCCATTTTTGGTCATTCACTTCTGTGTCTCACATATTCTTTCCTACTTTCAACAATTTGCTGGAAAAGTAGGTGAAACGCGATAATAAGACATGTTATCCAAATAGGATGGAGGTGGAGCAATGTTATAAATGTCGGACCGGATTTGATATTAGATTCGTACCGGTTAATATCGGGTACCGTTTCGGGTAATTTTTTAAATTTATAAAATAGTCCTTGAATTTTTTTAAAATTACAAAATAGTACTGAATTTTTATCCCTGTCTCCAAAAATCAAAATAATAAATAATAATTACAATTAATATAAAATAATAATAATTTTCACATATTTTACATTAAATAATAACCACAATTTATATGAAAAAGACAATCATTATCATACAAATATAAAATTAAGAACAATATAAAATATTTTAAATATTACAATTTCAATTTTCATTATATAATAAATAATAATTACATCAAAACATCCAATAAAAAGAATAATAAATATCCTTAACTCTCAAATTATTATAATTTACAACAAGAGTTTGTGAGAAGGGAACAACTAAATAAAATTGAAATATGAAACAAAAACATATATTATTTAATTTACTATTGTTGGATCCCGATTTTTCTTAGGATTTATTTTATTAAATTATCAAGCATGAAAATAAATTAGAATTTACGAATTAAAAATTTTTGGAGTTTAATATGGTATATTATGAATTTTATATGGTCGTATGAATTAAAAAGAAATAATTAAAAATAAAGTGAAGGAATTAGTAGAAATTTGACTTAATAAGGAAGGACAAAATTGGAAAAAAAAATTTGTCTTAAGTTAATAAGACAAAGAAGAGAGGAGTTGTGAGGGTGAAGGAAAATAAAAAGAAAGAGAGAGTGTCATGGAAGAGACTAGAAGGAGAGAAGGAGAAAGAAAGGGAAGAAGAACTAGAAGGAGAGAAGGAGAAAGAAAGGGAAGAAGAAAGAAAGAAAGAAAAAGGAGAAAGAAGAAGAACGAAAAGTTTAGGTGAGTTCTTTTGGTATTTTTTATCTATTCTTTTTGTTTTGATAGATTAAGGAAGTAGAGAAAGTAGGGTTTTATGTGAAGAAAATGAAGAGAGAGAGAAGAAGAAGAAGATGTTTATCTTCTTGGATTCTGATAGCTTTAGTTGGATCTTAGTTCTTTGAGTTAGAAAAATCAAAAATAGATTAAGCTTAAGTTCATTGATGGATAGTTAGGTTTAAGAAAAGCTTATGTTTATATTGAGTAAATGAAATATACATGTGTGGTTGAAGGGAATCAAGCTAGTCGAAGTCAAGAACAGAGAGAAGAACAAGCTTGATCTTGGAAGTATCAAGTAAAATAGGTGGGTAATATGTTTATAGTTTTGCGATGATGAGCTGAAATAATTATGCGTATGTATGTTAAATATGTTTGTTTTTACTCATTGTGAATGCGGAAAAAATTTTCTGTAAATGTATATCATGTTGCTTTGTAAAAATATTTTTTTGTTGCTTTTGTGTAAATAAAAAACAGAAAATCTAAGAAGCATGAAAGTATAAATATGTTATGAAATGTATAAGCATTGAAAATCTGCTTATGTGGGCAAGTGAGGAATCCGTTTTGTTAGTCACGTGCACGATGACCTATAATCTTCTCTCGACTACCCGCTTGTATCCACGAGATCATGAAAAATCGGATTTGTTTTGTTTCACGGTGTAAACTTCGGTTTCTTCATTTCATTCCATGGAACTCTCGAACCATTATGTTTGTGCATTGCATCTTGACTTGTTGAGTATAAAGCATGATTGAGTTTCATGGTTTGATTATAAATTGATCTTATAATCTAATTTGTGAGTGGAAGTATTCCATGTTTATGTAAAATTGTCAGATTTAGAATGTTATTGTTGTGATCTGTTACTATATGTGTGTGTGTGTGTGTGTGTGCTGGAATTGTGTGTGGTTAACATATTAGCTACTGAGCTTCCCGACTCACCCTACGAATTTTTCTCCTCAGGTGAAGAATCAATAGATTATTATTGAGCCTTGCAAAGTTTTGGCAATCTCCAAGAATTTCAGACTTTTTGTAACTAAGTTAGTGAGAATCATTTTTGGTGATCTTAGAAGCATATTAGCATAAATATTTTTGATTGTATTTTGTAATTATGATACTGATATGGTATTCTGATATGAAGTATGAAGATGTATATCAAGTTGGTTGTTGCAAATTGACAGTGAAAATTACAGAATTTCTCTGATATATGTTTTCTCTTCTATTAAGTTGGCTTTGGGTTGAATGTTGCGAGACCTTTGGATAGACTTATCTGAAGTAGATTGGTTAATAAAGGAGTTTTGTATGTATGAAATTAAATGTTGGTTTCGGGTCTTTTGGAATTTGAAATAGAAATGTAGGTTGACAGATAAATGAAAACAGAGAATAAGAATAAAATGTGATCTGAAACTTTAAGGAATAAACTGCATTGACCTAGGCAGAATTAGACTAAGTGGTCTTCATAAAAGTTGTAGATTATTCTTTTAGCTTTCTAATGGTATAAAGATTGAAATTTTTGGAATTCAGACACAAAAGTTATGGCCTTTATAAATAGCAGTATTGGTATTAGTATAGGCAGTAGCATATATTTTTGTCTAAAATGGTAATCTTTACTTAAACGATTAAACTATATCGAAACAGGCTGAATTAGACAAAATTGTCTTCACAAGAGTTGTAGATCTTTTTCTTAGCTTTCCAACGATATAATGTTTGAAATTTTTGGACTTCTGAATTGAAAGTTATATTATTTGGAAGTGAAAGTGACCAATTGGGAAGTCGCGATCGAGATGAAGCACGATCGCGACAATTCCATAATTTCTTAAAAGTCACGATTGTGCTCCCCTCATTTTCTTTTCACTATTCACCATATGTCGAGATCGTGCATAAGCACACGTCTCTCACGCCTGTGACTTTTTCCTCTCCAAGCTATTAAATTAAATTCAATTCCCCCTTTTTGTTTTTATCTCTCACAGGCGTGACATCACGCCTGTGACTCCTTCTCTTTTACATTTTGATATTCCGACCCTTAATGCAATTGCAAATTATTCACTTAACACTCAAATCCATTTATTCTTTGTTCACTTTTTGCTATGATGTTTTTTTAAAAAATTATTGGGTATTATTTTTACTTCCCCAATGAATTTTTATTTATTTAATATCATTATTAATTATCCATTTACTTATTGTCTATTATTTTGTTTTATTTTATTATTATTAGTATATTTAGGAAGGGGATTCCTCTATGATATCTTTTAATTTATTTACATGTCAAGCTTATTTTAGACCATTTATCTTAATTGTTGTGTATTTATTTTGGTTCTGCCAAGGAATAAGAATATTATTTATTTCTTTTATTTTGATATCTTCCATTATTTATTTATTTTATTATTAATTAATTGCTTATATTAATTCATGATTTCTTATAATTCAATTTCATGTCTAAAATCATTTTATGACATTTTAGTTATTATTTGATTATATCAGAAAAGTCCCACTATAAATTTCCCTGTCTAGACTTTAATTAAATTAAATGTTATATTTTATTTTATTGCTAAGTTCTCAAATCTATTTATTATTAATTCCAATAAATCCCAATGGTGGCACGTAGTTGCCATAAAAATCCATATCGAGACCTGGGGCCAACAACTATCAATTAAATATATTATATGCTTAATTAATTAAAATTAATCATTACTAAAATTATAAATATCTTAATTTAATTTATAAAATTAATTTAATAATTATTA
>JANZXR010000003.1:26813620-26826602 GCA_027575705.1 Erythroxylum echinodendron
TATTATTATTATTATTATTATTATTATTATTATTATTATTATTATTATTATTATTATTGTTGTTGTTGTTGTTGTTGCTGTTGTTGTTGTTGTTGTTGTTGTTGTTGTTATTGTTATTATTATTATTATTAATTAGCTAGTGATGATCATAATGGATATTTGGGTTTTTTTTAGATATTCCTTTATCATTCTAAGTTTACGTTTTAAAACTAAAAATTGGCATAGAAAATTTTTTAGCAATAAACCAAACAAAGTAATACTCATTCTATTATATTCCTCATCTATTTTATTCCTAAGAATAATTATTCTATTGTTTATCTATTCCAGCTGGTGAACCAAACAAACTGTAGAATTAAGAAATGATTGTCAATAGGAATGTCAATAGGTTAGGTTCGTCACTAGCTCAACCATCTAAGAACCTAATTTGAGCTTCATCCTAAGTCTGATTAGGTTTCAAATGGTCTAAGACCTACTTAGGACCCTAAACTCATAATTTCTAACTCAAAACTTGACCCAAACTTCATCAAAGATTCAACTATTCAAGCGTTGAGCACTACTTAGGCGAGGTGAGACAAGAATGCACTGGTGCACAAACATTGTCATGTATAAGTTCAATCCATATACAAACGAATCGTGGATAAAACAGAAAGTGACAGAGAACAAAGAATAAGCAACATAAAATAGAGAATGAGAGGAGGTAATAAGGGAAAAAATATAAGATATATATGTATATATATATAATTAAGGATGGAAATTGGCCGGACCGGGTGGCCATGGCCAGCCCGTAGCCGTCGTGGGCTGGGATGACCAGGCCCACGACCGGCCGACCGGCCGTCCGGCCTGTTTATTTTTTAATTAAAAAATTCCAAAATGACGTCGTTTTGTCCAAAATAGCCAGGCAAACCATAGTCGGCCCGTGGCCTGCCCATGACTCGCCAAACTCGGGCCAAAAACAGGCCGGGCCGAAATTATCATCCCTATATATAATTGCACTTCTAGTTAGGTTAGGTAGTTGAGCTTCAGCATGACCTAAAGCTCTAAAAATTTTTTAGAAAGTAAGTGCTTCATTTGAAATACGATTAACTGAAATTGAATTCATTAATTTCGAACCAGGTTAAGCTGAACTCAAACTTATTCACTATAATTAATTGTCAATATTTTATCATAAATTAGATGGTGTATCACTATTTTAGCATACCCGAATACCAATCAATTATATTTATATATTAAAAAGTTTGATTATTATATATTTTGATAAATTTTTAAAGAGATAAGTATCCTCTAAACCAAATTCAGAGTTATTTATATTTTGTTTGAAATTAGGAGGTACAATCACTACTTTAGCAAGCTAAATTAGCAAGATAAACAAAAACCTTCCCAATCAAAAATATGAAGTCCCACTATTTGAATTTGGTGTCTAATACTATACCTAAAATGAGAGTTGAGAAAATAAATGGCTTGGAATCAATTTCAATAGGAACTCTCCCTCCCATTATTATAATAGAAAGCACCAAACTCAGTCCACCTATCCTGAGTGGCACACGTCTCAATCATTTTTACGTCCCATTGTGAGGGGTACAAATATTATAATCTAGGTATGATGTTTTTATTATGTTCTATTAAATTTTATTAATATATTTATGTGAGGTCCATATAAATATATAGATAAGATTCAATATAATAGAATTAGAATACTGTAATCAAAACAAAAGATTTCACGAGCATTGTGAGTCCATGGTACAAAAAGAAGTGAATTGGCTGAACAGAAATATATCTTAATTTTGATTATGATTTTAAACTGTAAGCATAAATAACATTTTGATTTGGTGAAATGTGTAACCGTGGCCAGTACTAGTGATCAAACGGTCAAGAGGAAAGTAACCAACACTAGACAAAAGAGATCATCAACACGGAATCACTAGTAAAGGCCCACCTAACTGACATCTACCTCGCTTTGTTAGTATCGGCCAACCATAAAACACACCGCAATTTGTCGCTTATGGCTTTTGCATCTCAAAACCTTTCTACGCACACTTGTCTATATAACGCACTCACCACTCTCATTTTCACTCGCCTCGTTCTCTCCGTCCCTCGCTCTTTGCTCTGTACAACCAAAGCTCCTTAGGGTCTCTTCTCCATGGCGGCCACCGCCGGTTCTTCCATCTGCATGCAGACTCGTCCCTGTGTGGTAAATTCTCATCTCTCTATAGATCTGTTCGTTCTGTTATGTGATCTTTTTGATCCGTTTTAGAGGCAATTCTTTTGCTTGATTTGATTATGTCTTTGCTCGATATTGATAATTAACTGAGGGTCTTAGAAGTTGGTTTGATTTTGGATGGTGCTTCGCTTGTGGAATGTGATGTTTTATGATTTCTGGATTCGCTGTCGAAAAATACTGTTAGTCAGTACTGCGGATGATGATTTGTCAATAAAGTTTGGATCTTTCAATATGATAGGTTTTGCATGTGAAGGTGTAACTTTTTAGATTTGTTAATGGGCTGTATTGTGTGTTTTAGTTGTACTTGGTGTGTAATTTGATACGGGCTTGATGGGACTGCTGTGCATGTCGTTGTTTATAATGGGACAAATGCATGCTTCGAATGGGATATGACTTGGCTGCTTTGCTGATTGTTTTATCCTGTTGATTGGGTTTAGATTGTTGTTATTCTCTTCTTTCTTTTGTATTCTGTTGACTGAAGTCTTTGTGTTTGTATTTGCTAAGCAGGGCACAGCTAGATTCTCTAGCTTGAAGGCAATTTCACTCTCTACTCCAGGGAGAAACTTCATGTCTTTCAGTTTGCGTCCAGTTGCAGCTGGCCTTCGGGTCTCCTGTGCGGTAAGCTTTTTCATTACACATCTTTTCTCACATTTTCTCGATTTTCACTGTTAACAGACTCTATAGGGCTCTTGGATGAGGATATGTAATGTGGTGAAGCCATTCTGTTAGTCGATTGCATTTTTTTCTGAGCTGGCTGTAGATTTAGAAGATGTCGAGTTATATAAAACTATTTTTATCATGCAGATATTTTCTTGTTAATCCCAATGGACTATGGGGTAAATATGCAGTTACAAAGCAGCTTAAGTGCAATTTGGACGTCAATCCACTCCTTAATTTTAATCTGAGTACAATGTGCTATGTAAATATATTCTTTTATCCAAGTAACTGATGCACAAACTGAATATGGTTGTGCAGGCCAAGCCAGAAACGGTAGATAAGGTGTGCAAAATTGTGAAGAAACAGCTTGCGTTGCCTGATGATACTCAAATTACCGGCGACTCCAAATTTGCCGCACTTGGAGCTGATTCTCTTGATACGGTACCTAAAGTTTAACCTGAAATTTCCCAATTTTATTTTAGATTTGTTTCCTGCAACATCTTTAAGCACAATGAGTGCTTTGAGATGATGCCATTTATAATTAGTAGGTTTATAAGTGTTACCCCTAGATGATTGTTTATAACTAATGATTCAGATGGTAGGGGAAGAATAGAGAGTTTAAATTAGATTTCTCGAGGACAGGGAACTTCAAGATAGGTTAATGAACTGCATAGACGGTGTTAAAATTTTTTGTTATTTGATGATGTAAGGAGTATCTGCAAGATTCTCTCTACTTGTTTTTCTTGTGGCAGTTCAAAAGACAGTCCAGCTCTTATTATTGTAGGAAAATTTGGATTGAGTCAATCTTCGAAATTGATCATTGTTCATTTAACTCTTGTTTAAAATCTCTATCATAACTCATAAGAGACTTGGAGCTAAATTAAAGCCACACTGATTTTGCATGCTATTGAACTTGTTGAGTACTTCTCTATCTGATGAAATAGTTGGTGATGCTATTTAGGAGTGGGCAAAAAATCCGAAAAAACCGAACCGATCTGCAAAACCAAAGAAACCGAGCTAAACCGGTTGGTGTGGAGAGTGATGGATGGTCAGTTCGGTTTTGGAAATTGAAAAACTGACTATATCGGTTCGGGTGCGGTGTAGGCAAAATTTATTACCAAACCAACCCGAACCAAACTGATCAAGTAAAAACAAAAAAAGTTTGTATTTTTTTATACTTCTAACTTTAGGTATATAAGGTAAGTTTGCAACTTTGCAAGTATGACAATCACCCAATAGGTCCTAAAATGAAATAATAATGTTAGACATGTACTAAAATTAACCCAAAATTTAAGGCCCAAGATTAGGGCTTAAACCGATTGAAGTAACCGAACCGAACCGCAAGGCAAACCGAAAATTCGGTTTCATCTGACATTTGGTTCGGTTTGGTTTTCTTGTGCCATAAAATCGATTATTTGGTTCGGTCGCCGAAAACCGACTGAACCCAAACTGTGCCCACCCCTAATGCTAATGATTGTATTTGTCACAAGAACTAGCATACACCCGATGAATTCAATGTTTCCTTGATTATGCTACTTGTGGTTACTTAGTTGGCCGCTATCCTATGTGGTAAAAAAATTGGCGATGCTATTCATTTTTCTTGTTATATGAACAACCACTGAAATGATTGATCATGTCTTTCCAGGTTGAGATTGTGATGGGGCTTGAGGAGGAATTTGGTATCAGTGTGGAAGAGGACAGTGCCCAAAGCATTGGAACAGTTCAAGATGCCGCAGATCTTATTGAGAAGCTGGTTGAGAAGAAAGCTTAGAAGAAGAGAAATGCAAATTTTATGAACCTTTTTCTTTTTAAATGCGTTATGTGTCCTATGTTAGGCAGTTACAGATGAAATGCTTGCAAGTCAAAACTTGTTGTGAACTCTGCTTTTTGTTGATTTCAACTGGGAAAAAAGTAATTAAGTTACGAGATTATGATGTCAGTGTGTTTCGCCTACTCCTTGCTAATCTCTTTTGTTTCCCTGTAATTTTCTAGTTATTCTATTCATGAAGCATAATTTTCTCCTTTCACCATTGTCAAGTGGTAAGAAGCATTTGATTATTTCTATGACAATTAATTGTTGTTAATAAGACTAACTAAGAACATTTTCAATATGTAGTTATCTAATCCAACGATTAACTTATAAATTGTTAAAAATACAATCCTCATAGCTTAAAATCTATCATAGAATCTTTTAAATTTAGGGATCTCCCCTCTAATTATGTCTCAAAAGTGAACATGTCATACGAATTACTCTTCGTAATTTATTTCCTCAAATCCAGAACCTTACATAATGAACATTCATTTAATCTTCCAACTTCTTTAACACTAACAACTTTGCTTTACAACATTGTATAAGTGTAAGTGTATTGGTATATATCTCATTCACATCATCAACTTTTTACATCCCAATTTAGAATTCTAAATTTACTTACTTTTTAACAAGTCAATTATCAATTTCTTGTGGGTCTCCCTAGTATTGTTTTCACAACAACTTTCTTCTTATTGATTAACCAATTGCCACAAACCCTTTATGGACAACCTAACTCTCGCCAAACCTCATCTTTGTTGCGTAAATTCTGTCACTTGTATTGTACCCACCCTATTATAACATACGTTTGAATAACTTCTTTGAATTGTTATAGACTAATAAACTGCATTCCACTAACAAAATCCATACTAATATAATATGCTTTTGGATTCTAACCAATTCTTTCATTTTTCGCTTTTTTATGGAACTTCTCCACGTTTTAGAGTCATTTGGTTCTAAAGTTACAACAACTCCATTTCATCAATACCCTTAGTTGCTTGTTCATGTCCATCAGCTATAATAACTTTGTTTTTGACTTTTCATTCACCAACACCATCAATGATATCATCAACCATATAACTAGAACTTTTTTTTCATACTTCTCTTTTTTCTTGCAACTACTTACTCTTTATCTGAACGCAACTCATTTTCATCCAACTCATCTTCTATCTCATTGAGTTCACAAGGAATAAAATTAGGGTCTCCATTTTGGTTGTCGCTCCTTTTATCACATGCAATTTCGTCAGCTATTTCAGTTCCATCACCCTCACTTAATCGTGCATCATACCCATTATCAAAATAATTTTCAGCACATTCACATCCAAAGAGTTCGTTTCTAAAATCATTTGAAGAAAATTCTTATCGTTAGTTATATTAAAGGGCTTAAGTATTTCAAATAATTGTCCTATATATTCAGTGAGTGCATAATGTTGATATTGACAATGCTTAAGGAAACAAATGAAAAAATAATTAATCAAATGATTATGTCTAGATTGGACCGATAAAGACTTTTTAGACACCAAAATTGCACTCTCTCTAGGTATAATCTTCAACTCTCTACTCAGTTAACTCATATCTCTAACTATGCTAATGCCCCTTTAAATGCATAAATTCTATAAAATCTCATAAAAGGTTTTCACTCTAACACCAAAATATTTACATAGGTCTCATTTAAGCACCTTATTCAATTCCCTCTACCTAAGTCATAATCCGCTCACAAATAGACTCTCTTGAGTGGTCTACAGATGAATTAAAATCAGAGTTAGACTCCAACATAAATGAATCAACATTAAAATGAACAGAGATAGTTAATAGACACTACAACAAAAAGCACATTTGGCTACAAAAAAAATGTAGCCAAAAGTCCCAAAATCGTCGCTAATAGTTATTAGTGACAATTTATATTTGCCACCAAAAACGTCATCAAATTCCTGCTGCTAAAAACTATAGGCGACGTTTTTCTCTAATCATCACTAATAGTTTTTTTCTTACGTTTTATTTTTGAAAAACCGTAGAGGTTAATAGTTTCGCAAGCTTTCCAATTTTATGTGGTAGTCTCTGGTACAAATAAAACAAAACCAATCAAAAGAAAATTAACAGATGACATCAAAAATTTGGTAATGCAGTTCGACACTCCTTGCTTACGTCTGCAGAGCCCTCACCCAAATTAATTCTTTCACCGAAGTACAATAGTTTTACCCAAGACTTTACTAAGCTGACACCACTCAACTTTTGACACTATCTCTCAACCTCACTTCCCGTGAAAGATTTTCACACCCAATAACACGATCGACTCATGTTAAGCTTGTTAGAGGATTTTTCTCTACTACTCTTAATGAAAGACAATTAATAAATATAACTCAAGTAATTAATCAACTAAGAAAGGACAACAATATACTTGAGATAAAAGAACCTTCCCTATATTTAGCTTCTCAAAATATATTTGAATAATTTTCCACTAGTTGAAATAATCTAGACCAGATCCAGAATCAAACTACAGTTGCTCAGTTAATAATCGACACCTAGCAGAATATACACGCAGTGCCAAATCCTCCCAATCGAAAACCACTCTAACGGATGAAGGTTTAGCACAAGTGACTTCCAAAATAATTAGTGCAGGAACGTGAATCTACCAATGTTGAAATCACAGACACTCACACGCATAAAGAGAAACCCTTCCAATCGGGTGCTACTCCAACAATTCAATATCAAAACAAAAAGGTCAACAAAAACACGAACCCACACAAAGCACTCACGCACAGCACACAAATCACTCACACTACTCACTAGACATCAGTTGTAGGTTGTCAACTCTAAAACCACACCATCGTATGTTTTCCAGAAAACCACTTAATTCACAATCAACTTGTAGCAATTACCCTTTTGCCACTGCATTTACGTAAAACAACTTAATTCATAATAAAACTTCTGGCAATATCCTTCATCTACTACATTCACGTAAAGCCCACAATTCTTCACCAAATCCACATCTATGCAAGATAGAATTCTATACTATCTAGAACATTATCCAACTAGTTCTTTTAAATCCAATATAATAAAAAAAATCTGGTAAGTCCAATTTATAAAAATATTCCAAAATAAAATAAGTAGATATATACAACATATATCTAACAATCTCTCCCTTTTTGGCATATTTGTCACAAATACGAAGCTCCTCCTAATTCACATTATTGGACATTTAGAAATTGAATCTACAATCCAAGAAACAACCCCAAATCGCTAAAAACATGTAAAGTCTATGGCTAACCCAATAACGAAAGTTTCGTAAGGGGACTGGAGCAGGCTACCATGAGACAGAAGATCTTCTTTCTAAAGAGATTCGATTCGGAACTATTATATGTCCAAGGTCCAATATTGGAATAATTTCAGAGGTTTTCCTTGACTTTGTCCGTGTCAACAAACAATTCGAAATGCCTCCCCGCTTTTTAATGTAAGATGCAATAATTCAAGATTCAATACAAATTTGGCGGTCAACAAATTCAGTAGTTGACAAATTCAGCAGTCAAGTCAAGACAGACTCTTATCTCTCCCCTTTTGAGACAATATATGCCAAAAAGACAAATTCACAGAGTGCCGGGAAAGCAAAGAACTCGTTGCTTCTAGTGGTGAAGAGACTCAGTAGCCACTTGAAGAATACCTTCAATCCTCTCAACTTCTGTAAAGAGAGCTGCATGTGGATTGATAGTTGACCCTGAGGCATCCGAGGGGCTAGATGGGGTTTACAGCAAATCCACTACTCGGGATTGACGAAAAATCTGTGGATTAATGTTCATTAAGGTGGCCAACTCAAGAACACTCAACTTTATCTTGGGAACTTCATTGGCATATCAAAATTGAGTGATTAAATAGAGAAAGTATAATAAAAAGTGTGGCTTACTCTCAATAGCCAACATAGCATCAATAATGAGGCATCCAAGATTGAATTTCATTCCAGTACTGATAACATAAAGCAATTTGGCCTGTGCCAAGTAGATAGAAACAATATATGTGCTCGGCATCCAATTTGTCACTACTAATTTAAAGAGCACGAAGTACTTTTGGGTGAGCATTGAAGAACAAAGTACAGAACTAGATGGCCATACAGTTAATCTCCCACCAATCAGTACCGTAGTAATTAAGTCATTGGATAGATTCTAATCATCATCATAAAGTAGATCACCAATCAAATTATCAAATCCTATAAATAGATTTATTCTAGCAGCATCAAAATAGACTATCCGACCTCGCACATATACTGCCTTATAACTCATAGCAGTCTCATTCAGAATATCACAAGACAAATTGCAGTAATATTCTTTTATCAGGTCATAATCATAATGCTGTGGAAGCAGTGAAGCTTGCGATAAAAATCGCTCCGATAACAAAGCGTCTAGATCATGTTGTTGAAACTCCTCTAAGTTGATTAGGTGATCAAGAACAAAGCTGACATTGTTAAGAGTTGCCCATTTCTGTTCAACCACGAAAGAGTATAACTTGAAGGAAATCATGTTATCCACTATCAAACAGACATAAGGATTATGTCATGGTGGTCGGGTTGATTCCCGAATCTGCATCTTTACATAGATAAAATTACCTGACTGACGTCATAATCTAGATCTGGTACTTTTTCCCGAATAGAGGTAGTGTTGGGAATTTCAAATGGAGCCACTGAGGATGACCCAGCCTCGGTTAGTTTCCTTCCAAACGTCAGATTGAGCATTAATCTATTGGAACGACGTGTTAGAGCTGCTATCTTCTTGTCCGACATCAGAGGGAGCATTTTCTCTTTGTTTTTGCCCATACTTTCTAAGAACAGCAAAAATCCAGCCAAAATCAACAAATTAAATCAACCTTAAAGTGAAAGACATAATATCGTGAAGAGAAAAATGAGGGTCTTCAATGGAGATTCACAAATTTCACGTAGATACTGAATCCATAGTGGAGAAAATTTTCAATCCTAATGTTGCGGGTGTCTTGAGCAAATTCCCAATCAAAATCTACAAAATGAACCAAACTTGAAGAGGAAATAAACAATACCGTGAAGAGAGCTGGCTTTAATCCCATATAAAGAAGGCAAGATCTATTACCACTGTGAAGAGACTTCGTAAGTGTTTGTTATCTTAAGTGTTTACAAATGTGAGAAGAAGGAAGGATAGAGACGCAGGTGGCAATAACAAAACGTAGGTGGCAATGGAAATAAATTGGTAGGGATTTTGTATCCCTTTAATGAAAACGCAACGTTTTGTTTTTTACCTTTTCTTTTCTTTTCCTTTTTTAATAAAAAATACATCAACAATGTAAAGCACAAAGTCCTAAAGCCCCCTGAAGAAGTTCAAACTTGAAAAACCGTATAGGTTAATAGTTTTGCAAACTGTCCGATTTTACGTGGTTGTCTCTGGTACAAATAAAAACAAAAATCAATCAAAAGAAAAATAGAAGACGATACCAGAAATTTAGTAACTTAGTTCGACATTCCTTGCCTACGTCTAAGAGGCCTCACCCAGATTAATTCTTTCATCGAAATACAATAAATTTACCCAAGGCTTTACTAAGTCGACACTACTCAACCCTTGACACTATCTCTCAACCTTGCTTCCCGTGAAAGAATTTCATACCCAATAACATGACCGACTTGTGTTAACCTCGTCAGAGGATTTCTCTCTACTACTCTTAATAAAAGACAATTAATAAAAATATCTCAAGTGATTAATCAACTAAGAAAAGAATAACAATAAACTTGAGATAAAAAGAAGACGACTTCCCAATCGATTCAGCTCCTCCAAAATAGATCTGAAAATTGTTCACAAAATATAGGTTGATTCGTGCAAATTTTAGTACCATCTCACAGCTACACAAAGAACACATCACGCATTACAGGTCTAGTAAATAAACCTCCACACAAGGACTAGCAAAAGCCACACCATGGTGACCCACACACCCACGGCAAACCACACTCTCACAACCTTCACCGCATCAAATATTTATCTCCAATTAGAAGTTGGTCACACACTCACGCACACCACTAAGCAAAAGTCAGTCGTAGGTCTTTTTCAAAACAAAAACAACACCCTCGTATGTTTTCCATAAACCCACTAAATTCACGATGAACTTACAGAAATTACCCTTTTGCCACTCATTCACGTAAAATAACTTAATTCAAAATAAAATTTCCAGCAATATCCTTCAGCCCACTCATTCATGTAATGCCCAACAAGTCTTCACAATATCCATTTCTATTCAAAATAGGATTCCATACTATCTAGAATATTATCCAAATAATTCTTTTGAATCCAAGACAATAAAAAATCTGATAAGTCTAATTTATAAAAATATGCCAAAATAAAATAAGTAGATATATAGACCATATATCTAACAATCTCTCCCTTTTTGGCACATTTGTCACAAATACTAATCTCCCCCTAAATCACATAATTGGACATATAGATATCAAATTCACAATTCATATGAACTCCCCCTTAATCCAACATCAAATTCTAAAGAATATCCATAGAAATAATAATCCAATCATCCAAATTTCTCCCCCCTTAGGACAAAACGATGCCAAAAAGCAAAATGAATAATCACGCATATACCTTGAAATCTCCCCTTGAATGGAACAGTCACCATAAACAATCTAATAACTCCCTCCATGGGACAACAGTGTCAAAATGAAGAATGCCTTCAACATAATCAATCTCAACGAATAAAGAAACATAAAATTCACCAGTAGGTGCAGCGGAAGAATCATATGCACACCAAGATGACAATTTACTACCATTCAAAATACCAAGAGATATGACCAAAAGAGAGAGAAATACCCGAGCGAAAGACCCATACTGATGAGAGAGTTGAAAAGTCTTCAGTGGAGCTAAATAGAAATCACAATGCAAACTACTAAAAAGATGGGACGACAATAACAACATAAAAATTAAAGAAGACAAAAAAAAATTTGACTTTTTTTTTCTTTTTTTTGTTTTTTAACAACATCAAACTATACTTCGAAAATGTAAAGCACACAGTTCCTGTGCCTCTTGAAGAAATTAAAACCTGGGCTTATTCCTCATCACATTATCTCAGCTATCAACTGTCTGATTGATTTCTTCATCTGAAGTAACTAACTTATTCTCAATATGAACAGTTTCTTCAAAAGAAATAACTAACTGTGAATCTGAACACTTTTTTATTTTTCCTTCACTACATCTTTGTGCTTGTCCTTGACCCTTTCTAACCCTAGTGGATTTTGGTATTGAAGGTTGATTCTGAAATTTATATGAGGGATATAGGGTCCTTCAGTTTTGGCTTCTTTAAAACAACATCTGTAGTAACTTTTAGCATTTTGGCCTTATGTATATGATAACTCTGTAAAAATGGCATATGAGAACAAATCTTCGATTCTTCCTCGATGTTCTTCTTCGATAGATATGGGTATATCAATTTTCTCATCATTCACCTTGGAGCACTTACCCTTATAGCCAATGCTTTGAAGATCCCCTTTAATCTTACCAATTTCTATTAACTTTTCTAGTTTTTCTGTGCCTCCATTCAACGTTTTCAATCCCTTTTCGATACTTATTAATTTCATTTTAGCTTCACCAAGCTCATTTATTGCCAACTTCAATTTCTTTTAGAACCCTTGGATAGTGTTCTTCGTGGAGAGATTTTCTTTTTTCAATCTTTCATTCTTTCTACACGTATTCACCCATCTTTTATACATAGCTTTGTAAACCTCATAAATATTCTCCTTTCTATCATCTAGGCCACTGTCATCACTGTCATAATCTGATATTGGGTCTTGAGCTAAGTTGATTGTGTTTTTTCTGGAAATTTTTTGTTTTCCCTCTTTTACACCTTCAGTTACTTCCTTCTCAGTTACTGTTAAGCAAGTAATTAGACTTTTGCTATGTAAAGCAACTAACGCAACACCAATAGCGATTTCTTCTTCACTACCATACTCACTTCCAGATTTATTCTCACTACAAGTGCTTCTATCGGATTTCCCTTTTCTCTTCTTCAAAGTGTTAGCACATTCGGCTTGAACGTGTCCAAAGCCCTGACACTCATGACATTGGATTCTCTTCACCTTCCTTTCACCATTTTGAGCTTTGGCTTATTGCTTTATGTAACACCCCACTCCCGCCGAACCCGAACCCGATATCGACAGTGATATCCGAATCCATGTCCCGCGAGGGTGGTGTGTCACATCACTTAAAAAAAGTCGGTATAAAAAATTTTTTAAACAACTTGAACTTATCACTTATGTATGATCACTTTTTCTTTTCAAAAACACTTTGTCTATTTAA
>JANZXR010000003.1:26826702-26848944 GCA_027575705.1 Erythroxylum echinodendron
TGTTCACAAATGCATGAGCATGAGATGTGTTTTCCTAATTTCTCTGATTTACCACACTTGGACCCGTTTCTTTGGTCTGACCCGTTCTACTGAACCGGGATGTTACACTTTAAGTTAATACTCAATGAACTCCCACCATGTTGTATGAATTTGAGTCTGTCCTTTCTTATTCTTTCAACCACTTACTGAACTTTCGTGTTAATAGCTCCATATCTTCATTCTCATCGGATTAATTTTCTGTATCATTCACACCTTTTCCAGTTTCAACCTGTAGTGCCAATTCTTTGCTTCTTTCTTGTTTATCCCTTAAAAGATTCATTTCAACATTTGTAAGAATTCCAATTGCCTTCTCCAATAACAAATCATTAATTTCGTGGGCCTCTTCTATTGCTGCAATTTTTGGAATAAATCTAGGAGGCAGTGATCTAAATGTCTTCTTAACTAGTTTCAAATCATAATATTTCTTTCCGAATTGATGTGCCTGATTTGATATATCTCGCAATCTTTCACGAAAGTCCCTAATAGTCTCATTTTCATCCATCTTTAGTTCTTCAAACCTCACAGCTAACATTTGTAATTTTGACGCTATCACAGATTTATACCCTTCATGAATAGTCTGCAAGTATCCCACGCTTCTTTAGCCGATTCACAGGCTGATATCATTGAGAAATGTCCTTCTTCAATAGAACTAAAAATTGCATGCATTGTTTGTGAATTTCCAAGTGTCCCCTCTTCTTCAGCTTTTGTCTATTCAAATGGATCTTTTAGAACTATCTCTCCCTTATCGTCAGTAATCATCGGATGTGTCCAGCCATATAACACCGAGTTCTATACTTTTATTCCCTGTGCCTGAATAAAGACCTTCATCTGTGATTTCCATGCAGGATAATTGGAACCGTCTAACAACGATGGCCTGATAATTGATGCTCCTTCTCTTATAGCCATGTTCGCAAAACTTGGATTTGCACCAACTTGCTACGAAGTTCTGAAATGTTGACCCGCTCCGATACCAATTGAAAAACCATATAGGTTAATAGTTTCGCACACTATCCAATTTTACATGGTCATCTCTGGCACAAATAAAAACAAAAATCAATCAAAAGAAAAATAACATATGACACCAGAAATTTGGTAATGCAGCTCAGCACTCCTTGCCTACATATGCGGAACCTTCACCTAGATTTAATTCTTTCATCGAAATACAATAGATTTACTTAAGGCTTTACTGAGTCGACGCCACTCAACCCTTGACACTATCTCTCAACTTCACTTCCTGTAAAATAATTTCATACCCAATAACCTCGTCAGAGGATTTTTCTCTACTACTTTTAATGAAAGACAATTAATAAAAATAACTCAAGTGATTAATCAACTAAAAAGAGAATAACAATAAAATTGAGATAAAAAGAAGACAACTTCCCAATCGGTTCAGTTCCTCCAAAATAGATCTGAAAATTGTTCATAAAATATAGGCTGATTCATGTAAATTTTAGTACTAACTCACAGCTACAGCGGGAACACATCACGCATTACAGGTCCAGCAAATAAACCTCCACACAAGGATCAGCAAAAGCCACACTATAGTGACCCACACACCCACGGCAAACCACACTCTCACAACCTTCACCACATCAAATATCTATCTCCAATTAGAAGTTAGTCACACACTCATGCACACCACCAAGCAAACGTCAACCGTAGGTCTTTTTCAAAACAAAAACAACTTCCTTGTATGTTTTCCATGAATCCACTTAATTGACAATGAACTTAGCGCAATTACCCTTTTGCTACTCATTCACGTAAAGTAACTTAATTCAAAATAAATTTTCCAACAATATCCTTCAGCCCACCCATTCATGTAATGCCCAACAAGTCTTCACAATATCCACTTCTATTCAAAATAGGATTCCATACTATCTAGAATATTATCCAAATAATTCTTTTGAATCCAAAACAATAAAAAATCTTATAAGTCCAGTTTATAAAAATATGCTAAAATAAAATAAGTAGATATATACACCATATATCTAATAAAACCGTACTGCATTAAGAGGTTTCGTAAAGATATTTGTCAACTGCTTTTCCGTAGATATATATGACAAAGTGACTATTTTGCTTTCCACAAGCTCTCAAATAAAGTGGTACCGGAGATCAATATGTTTCATTCTTAAATGATGAACTGGATTCTTGGAGATTTCTATGGCACTCTTGTTATCACATAAGATAATTAACACATTCTGATCAATCTCATAATCTTCTAACATTTGTTTCATCCAAAGAAGTTATGAATAACAACTACCTGCAGCGATATATTCTGCTTCAGCGGTCAATAGTGAAATTGAATTTCACTTCTTACTGTACCAAGAGATCAAATTGTTTCCTAAGAAGAAACAACCTCCTGAAGTGCTTTTTTGATTATCTAAGTTTTCAACCCAATCCGCATCACTATATCCAGCTATATAAGATGTCGAGTCAGATGTATACCATATCCCAAAATCAGATATTCCACTTATATACCTGATGATCCTTTTGACCGCTGTCAGGTGTGTTTTTTTTTGGCTTAGCTTGATAGCAAGCACATACCCCAACGCTGAAACAAATATCTGGCCTACTTGTAGTTAAGTATAATAAGCCTCCGATCATGATCCGATATAGACTGTCATCAACACTTTTACCATTTTCATCTCTGTTTAGTTTTGTTGAAACATTCATAGGTGTTCTCGCATGTTTGGCATTCTCAAGACTGAAATTTTTAATTAAACTCTTGGCATATTTGGTTTGCGATATAAAAATTCCATCATTCACTTGTTTAACTTGCAAACCCAAAAATAAATTCAGCTCACCTACCATACTCATTTCAAAGTCAGATATCATTAATTCAACAAATTCATCTACCATCATCAGATGTGTGGCACCAAACACAATATCATCAACATAGATCTGAGCAATCACAAATCATATTTGAACTTTTTAATAAACAAAGTTTTGTCAACGCTACCTCATTTATATCTTTGCCTGATGAGAAATTGTGTAAGCCTTTCATACCAAGCTCTTAGTGTTTGTTTGAGACTGTAAAGAGCTTTCTTTAGCTTAAAAATTTGATCTGCATGGGCTGAATCAACAAATCCTTTTGGTTGCTCGATGTACATTTCTTCCTGAATAAATCCATTTAAAAAGGCACTCTTTATATCCATTTGATAAAGCTTAAACCGCTTCACATATGCTATGCCCAATAACAATCGGATAGACTCAAGTCATGCCATTGGTGCCAAAGTTTCGTCAAAGTCTATTCCTTCCAAGTGAGAATATCCCTGAGCTACTAACCTTGCTTTATTTCTGGTTATATTACTCTTTTTATCTTTTTTATTTCGAAACACCCATTTAGTTCCAATCACATTAGAATCCAATGGTATTAGCACTAATTCCCATACATCCTTTCACACAAAATGAACCAATTCATCTTGTATAGCTGCTGTCCAGAACTCATCTTATAGGGCTTCTTTAACGTTCTTCGGCTCGAATGAAGATGTGCAGCACAATTATCATGCAGGTTCTCGATAATCAACCCTTTTTCTTTCTCTTGTTTTTCTTCTTCACTAACATCCCTAATAATGTTTTCTACTGGATGATTTCTTCTGATTTGAGAGGGAGAATCATGGCTCAAATCAGCTTCTCTCGAGTTTTGAACATTTAAAGGGATAGTTTCTGCATGTAGTATTTTAGTTTATTCATCATCTGAAGTAACTGACAGTTCTTCAATTCGCACAGTTACTTCCTCAGCAGCAACTAACTGCAAATCTGAGCACTTTTTAAATCTTTTCTTGTTGCTTGTTTGAGCTAGTTCAAAGGGTCGATTATGTAGATTTTATTCTGCCACTTGACTATTTAACAAAGATACATCATCTATCATAATGTTTATAGACTCTAACACTTTCTTGTTTCTTTGATTATACACTCGGTAAGCTTTACTGTGAGTTAAATAACCAATGAAAATTTCTTCATCACTTTTTCTCTCGAATTTTCCAAGCTGTTCCTGATCTCTAAGAATGTAGCACTTACTAACAAAAACATGAAAGTAACTCACATCTGGTTTCTTTCCCTTGCAGAGTTCATAGGATGTCTTGTTCAAGATGCTTTGAAGATAAACTCTGTTACATATGTAACATGTTGTATTAACTGCTTCAGCCCAAAATCATATAGACAGTTTACTTCCATTTAACATAGATCTAGCCATTTCTTAAAGTGTTTTATTTTTCCTTTCTGCAACTCCATTTTTTTGTGGAGTTTTAGTTGCTGAAAATTCTTGTATGATACCATACTCTTCACAAAAGTCATTAAAGCTTGTATTCTCAAATTCTCTTCAGTGATTCGATCGAATTCTCAATATAGTCATATTTTTCAGATTGATGACCTGCATACATAGGCTTTTAAAAGCCTTAAAAGCATCTAATTTTTCTTTCAAAAATGATACCCAAGTATATCTCGAATAATCATCAACACAAGTTAAAAGATATCTCATTCCACCAATGCTTTCATGTTGTGTTGGACCAACCAAATTCATGTGAATTAATTCAAGTATGCATGAAGAGGCAACATGTCTAACCTTTTTATGTAACATTCTAATTTGTTTACCCATTTGACATGTGATACAAATTGATATCCCTTCTTTGTTCAATTTGGCTAGACCCTTCACAGCTTCCAATTTCGCCAACTTGCTATTGAGATCAAAATTTGCGTGTCTAAGCTTTGATGCCATAAATTGATGTCATTGTCGTGTGTGACTGATTTACAAGTGGTCACGATCTGCAACATGTAGCAATTGTCGGTTGATCTCTTGCTGCTCATAATACATTCTCCTTGTTTATTTAGCACCCTACAATCATCACTTGTAAATTTAGCTAACAAATCATCATCACAGAGTTGACTTATACTCACCAAATTGGCTTTTAGTCCATCAACATGGAGTACATTCTTGAAGGGAGGAAAACTGTCCACACATAGTGTTCATCTACCAATCATCGAAGCCTTCTTTTCATCTCCAAAGGTCACATAACCATCCACACAACTCTGATAACCGGTTAAGTAATTCTATTCCCCTATCATACTACGTGAACATCCACTATCAAAATACCAACCATTTTACAAAGTTGTTTTCATCGATTTGAGAACCAAAAGAGATTGCAATTCACTCTTTTTCACCCAAGTAGATTTTGGTGCTAAGAGCTGATGTTGAGATTTTTGTGTGGGATGTAAAATTCTCCGACTTTGTCTTCTTTCAATCAACATCTACAGTAACTGGTAACATCTTGGCCTTATATGCCCAATAACTCCACAAAAATAACACATGGGAACAAATCTTCGAATCTTTCTTGATGTTTCTTCTTTTTGGACAGATCTGGACATATCATTTTTCTCCTCCTTCACCTTAGAGCACTCTCTCTTATAACCAATGCCTTGAAGATCCCCTTTCATTTTACATATGTCCATTAACTTTTCTAGTTTTTCTGTGCCACCATTCAACATTCTCAAACTCTTTTCGATACTTATTAATCTTATTCTAGCTTCATCAAGCTCATGTAATGCCAACTTCAATTTCTTTTCTAACCCTTGGATAGTGTTCTTCATAGAGAGATTTTCTTCCGTCAATTTCTACACGTATTCACCCATTTATCATATATGGCTTTGTAAGCCTCGTAAATATTCTCTTTTTTATCATCTAGGCCACTTTCATTAATTTCATAATTTGATATTGGGCCTTGAGCTGAGTTGTTTGTGTTTTTTTGAAAAATTTCTGTTTTTCCTCCTTTTACGTCTTCAGTTACTTCCTTCTCAGTTACTGTTAAGCAAGTAACTAGACTTCTATTATGTAAAGTAACTAACGCAGCACGATTAGTGATTTCTTTTTCACTACCATACTCACTTCCAGATTCATTCTATAGGATTTCCATTTTCTCTTCTTCAAAGTGTTAGCACATTCGGCTTGAACGTGCCCGAAGCCCTGACACTCATGACATTGGATTTTCTTCACCTTCTTTTAACCCTTTTGAGCTTTGGCTTATTTCTTTAAGTTAATACTCGATGAACTCCTACCATGTTGTATGAATTCGAGTTTGTCCTTTCTCATTCTTTTCAACCACTTACTGAACTTTCGTGTTAATAGCTCTATATCTTCATTCTCATTGGATTCATTTTCTGTATCATTCACATTTTTCCAGTTTCAACCTGTAGTGCCAATCCTTTACTTCTTAGGGTTAGGTAATTTATATTTCTAAAGATTCTTAACTATAATATAGATCTTGCATACATATAATCCTAATAATGAGTTTAAGGATACTTTTATATGGCTAAGACGCCATTTCTCAACTTTTACCAATCAGTTATGCTTGGAAGCTCTAATAGGTACTTACCATTTATTTATATGAATTAACCTCTTTCGGTTTTTGAAAAATATTCCTAAAGCCTCCTTTATGCTTAGGTTACCTATGAAAGAGATATTACGAACTAAAGACAAGTTTAAGTATGGCTTATGAAACCTCCAACTCTACTTTTATATAAGCAAGAACATGAAACTATAGACCATCTCTTCTTCAATTGTCAATATTCCTTAAGGTTATAATATAATATTCAAGCCTTGTGTCTCCTAGTTTGTGATAAAAATGATTAGAATAACATTTAGAACTTAAAGGAATCTAAAAAAAGTCAATTAAAGTGTCTTTAATACAATTTTTGGTTGCTTAGTATATATTATTTGGGAGGAAATAGATCAATAAATGTTTGGGATTTCATAATTTGAAATTAACTAACTCTTCTAGAAGACAAGCATCTGTACTAGAGAGACAATCATAAAAAAAGGTTTTGTCAATTAATTGAAAGATAGGAATCTAATTGCATGACACGAGATACTAATCAATTAAGGAAGTAAGCTTGTTAGTTACATTCTACTGGCTTTTCTAATTATAGTGACATAGATCAGCTTTTAAACCATTATGTTTCTCTGTTGTTCCTTGTTTTGATCATTTTTAGTTTGTCACATACATTGTATCTTTTTTGGCATTAACTCATTTCTGATTTTAAAAAAAGAGCACACTTTTGGATTCCCAAGTAAGGGATGGAAATATTATCTAACCCTAATTTAGCATAGCTTAAAGTCAACGGGTTTAATTTGAGTTAACCAATCTTTGAGTTGGGTTAGAATTTTTTTTAAACTAATTTTTAAGCTTTAGGTCAAGCTCAGGCTTTGCAACCTAGTTTGACCTAATATATATATAAGGAAATCTTCTCAAATTATTGGCTAGCATATCTTTTTCCTACTTTCATCTTGTTTCTTATGTTTTCTTCCTTCCTTTCTTCATTATACTACTTTCATCTTAGTTCTATGTTTTCTTCCTTACTTTCTTCATTCTACCACTTTCATTTTTTGGCTCATAAATATATTTATTTATCTTGGAGATCTATAAATGGGTTTCTGAAATAATTTTTGGAATGGGTGCTTGTTCACTAAAGATCAAAGTTTTGTGGAATTGAGAAAATTTTTGGAAGAGGAAAATTTGTTAATAGTTTATGAAAGATGAAAAGGTAATTGGGTTTGTAAATGATTTTCCAAAAAATAATTAATGGTTTAATGGATATCTTTTAAGAGGAAATATGTGGATGGAGAATAGTTCATGGTACGGTGACAAAGAAACTTGGGTTATGGTGGATTAGCCTAATTAAGAGTTGGACTTCTAGCTATCAAGTTGAACCCCAATTGAGATTAGGTTCGGGCAGTATGAGTTATACCAAATTGGGGTTCAGACAGTGCCTTAGGAGAGAAGGCCAAACTTAGCCCAACCGATCAACATATATATGCCTAAGGGTGATATAATAAGTCTAGGTAGATAAGGCAACAATACATTGGAAGTGACGCGATTGCTTTATTAAACTGAGAGAACTCACTTCGAACATAAAACTGAATCCTAATCTAAAACTCTTCTTACTTATAAAAACTTGTTAGGTGACAATTCTAGGCCTCTTTTAGTATTTCTCCCGTTATAAGGACCTATCAATTTTAAACTCCAACTAATTATCAAATATCACCAATCATTTTTTTCAAGAATACACTGTTAGGCATTCAAGAGTGACGCAATTAGCCTAGGTCAATGAGGAAATTCTACCTCAGAGGTGAGACAACTACTTTAACAACTCACATTTAACATAAAAGCATAGTCTAATCCAAACCTTTTCCTACTTACATTATAATTATTTCGACTTCTCTGGGTATAATAGATAATTTAATGAAGAAACTTGATTCAATAGTTCCAATTATTCCTTTGATTGGAACATTGGCAAAAACGAGATTTTGTAACAAAAAAGCACATCCCATTAGTAACTCGTCTCGGGCTAATTTATTGGATCTGATATTATCATCCCGATTTGTGTATATATGCATAAATTTTTTTCATTATTATAGTGGATCCTAAGAAAAAGGAGTTTGTATTGAATAAAATATATATTTCGACTTTCTTGTATTAAAACTTTGGCTTGTAAACATAAAAGTACTTTACGTTTTTTTTAAGATTAAGTTCGGAATTCTTGAAAGAATTTTTTTACGGAAGAACAACAGATTTTTTGTATCAACAATCTGGTCAATCATGAATAATTTGTTACGAAAAGATGTAAACTAAATCCAAAATCTCCCTATTTGATGAAGAGAGAACAAAAAATTCTTTCATTTCTATCATGAAATGTTCATGCAGTATATGAATAAGGATTGAGCAACTAATTATTCAACTTTCTTAGAGATTCTGTATAGAAGGGGGTGAGTAAAACATATCTGTAAGATTGGTCTAGTCTTTTACATCCCTAGTTTTGAATCATGGGTAGAGCCAAGTATCACAACTTCTTCTACCTATCTTGTATACTGTCTTTTTCTTTCATTCCGTGTTAGAATAGAAACTTATTAATAGACGAAATCTTACGAAAATGTTGTTTTTCATATTCCTAGAAGAAAATTAATATTTCTTTTCTCAATGCAAATTTGACACAACATGACAAATGTATATTCTATTTAAGTTCTATTGAGATTGAGAATTATTATAATATTTAGTATTTAGAATTATTACTAATAGTTAAAATTTTTAAATTTTAGTTAGAATTTTAAAATTTGAAAAATAATTATATATAGTATATAATTCTATATAGTGAAGGGATGCGGGGTATAATGACAGACAAAGAAGCTCGCCTAGAAAGAATCGGTGGAGAAATCTTGTGTTATAAATATTGACTAATCTGAATAACATGGAACTTGGTAAAATGAAATGGTTGAATGATTGAAAAATGAGATTATTCAGGAATACATATTGAATGTTAAGATTACGCATTGAATTTCTGGTAGTAGATCCATAATCAAAAAAGTGTTTGTGATTGTTTGTGAATAAATGAAACAAAAAATACAGTAGAGCTAGTACGGTTATTGTATGGGGTCTACCCAATGCGAGATGCAGAGGCGCATAATAGATCGATATGAACATCATGAGCTGCCCCGTAATAAGCCCTATAAATTTCTTGTTTTGTTTTAATTTGACTGTACGATTTGCGTGGGATAAGGCAATCATGAAACTTAGACCAATGTACCTTGTAGCTCGTATAGTTTGTTGGCCATACTTCATGAAACTAGTTAGCATGGGAAACATATCGTAAATAGTTATGAAAAAATTTATATTTGGTTATTTCTCTTGGTTGAGACAAGCCATGAATATATAAAAGTAGTCCCTTATTTTTTATTTATTTATCGTGAAAAAAGTTCAGAAAAGGTTGCCAATAATAAATTATCGAGAGAAATAGGTAAAAGAAAATTTCATCCGAGATTTAGTAATTGGTCCATTCGTAGTCTAGGTAAAGTCCATCTTGTTGTGATCGGAATGAACAAGAGCAAATAGGTTTTAATCAATGTAATAAAGATACCAATTGTTGTTTCAAAAACGCCACTTATTTTCTCTTTATTTATTTCAAAAAGCTCAATGTACGAAATAGAAATATCACCCCTTTACTAGATGATCATTCTATGTATTTTCTAGCACTTCTCTCTTTAATAAAACGTAAAAATGTTGGTAGCCAACTAATTTTTAAATGTCATCAATGACTCTTGAAAAGCATATATTTTTATTCGTTTAAAAGTGATGTAACTGGTCTAAGTGGGTGACAGAATTGTGCTTTTAAGGTGAGGGACCTAATATAGTAAAGTAACACAACTCATTTGAAACATAAAAGCACAATATTTTTCAAAACTTTCAAACCTATTACCCAATTACTAGGTGTTTATTAATTATATGCATTTTCTAACAATTCTCTCTCCACTAAACATATTTTTAAATACCACCATTCACTCTTTAAGAATCACCCTTAGATGTTTAAGAGTGATGAAAGTGTGTATTTTAGTTGAGAAAATCAAATCAAAAGAGTAAGAAAACTCATTTGGATTATGGAAGCTAGTCATCTTCCAAAACTTCTTCACTTAACTAAAGGAATTGTCTCACTCCATTAAGACAATTACTTCACTTTAAAAGTACAATTGCTTCACTCACCTAAAACAATCATATAAATTTTGAGAATTTAGAGGCAAAGAGAAATTGATGATATATGAAAATTATTTTGAATCTAAAATTAATGAATTATGATAAAAGAGAAGTTAAAAATAAATTTAGAATGATGACAAATGTATATAGAAAAAAGATTAGAAAAAGAAGGAAAAAAGGAAGTGAGATTTTATATTTAACTATTTTCCTTGATGGATTTGGGAGAGCAGAACAAAAAATTGTTAACTTATTTGCTTTTTTTATAATAATATTTTAATTTATAAGATCTAATTTTCAAGAATTTAGAAGAAAACGACTTAATTTTTTTGAAAAAATAAAAACAATATAATATCGCTAGATGTATAAATGTAATTGCATATAATACTGATTATCCACCAATCTCAAATAAACTTTTTTTTAATTATTGTGTCAATTTGGTCTAATTAAAACATTAAAATGAGTTTTAGAGTAATTTCATCTTTTTATAACGAAAAAGGGGCTTTGACTCGATGTCTCAAGGTCCAATATTACAACGAACCCAATGTTTTAAAGGTCCAACACTCATGATATTCATGGTTAGGTGGGGAAGGTACTAGAGGAAATTAAACCATTCTCTTCTCTCCCTCTCTCCCCCGCACAATAACAATTTTAATAGACATCAGTAGCTCAAGTCCACATTTCCCCATCACTCCTCTCATCTGCTACAAGCTCGCTGTCTCTTCCTCTGTCTACTCTCAAATGGGTGTTCTGAGGTAATCTCTCTCTCTCTCTCTCTCTCTCTCTCTCTCTCTGCGTGATTCTCTGCTATCTAGATGATTAAATTTTGATTCTTCGATATAGATCACCCAAAAAGTTTTGATCTTTATCACTATATCTCCCGTACCCATTTAGCTATCTGCTGAAATTTTCTGTTGATTTGGTTAATTTTTGTTCTTTTTCTTCTTCTCTTTCTTCGCTTTTTGTCAACTGCTCATGGGATCTGCCTCCCAGTATTACCGTTAGTTACCTAAAAGATTCTTTTTTCTGTTATCACTTTTTAGCTTGTTGGTTGTTAGTTTTTAATTTATTTGCAGATAATCTCTCTTTTAGATGGAGGTGGGTGGAATTTTGATGACTGTAACGTTACGCGGTTTCTGATTGTTTATGAAGTAAAAGAAAACTACTTTCAGTTTTTGCTTTTTTTAATTTGAGAGTTGAAGATATGGAGGAAACGGACCATGGAAACAAAAATTAATTGAAAAGATGGGATAACGATAAGGAAAGAAGGAACTTCTGGGTGATGCTGTCCTTTATTGGTGGCTTCTATAGAGTATAGATACTTAGAGTTTATGGTCAACGCTAACATTTTTTCAGCAGACAGAAATGTATGCACATCTTGCCAGTTTTTCTTTTTAGTCGCTTTATTGTTATTACCAATTTCGTGTCCTTTGCTAACCTTTTACGTTTAGTTTTAAGTTTTAACGTTTCTTCTATGTAGATCACAGAAAACAATGGCGAAAGCGGTTGCAGTACTCAGCAGCAGTGAAGGTGTAAGTGGGACTGTTTTCTTTGCCCAGGAAGATGGTAGGCTGACATAATAACCTCCTCTACAAATTTGGTCTGTTAGTTTTCCTGATGTAATAACCTTCTTAAAATTTTTTGACTTAGGGAAAACTACTGTAACTGGAACTGTCTCTGGTCTGAAACCAGGGCTTCATGGTTTCCACGTTCATGCCCTTGGGGACACAACAAATGGTTGCATGTCAACTGGTACTAAATAATTACTGAATTTTATTTCTATGTATGCTTGAACTTTAAAAAAAGTTTCGGTGCTCAAGATCTTGATCTGGGTTGCAGGGCCACATTTTAACCCAGCTGGTAAAGAGCATGGTTCACCTACTGATGAGAATCGACATGCTGGTGATCTTGGAAATATTACAGTGGGTGATGATGGTATGTGTCATGTTATTATGAATTATTTCTGGACTAATTTTGCAATTTTTTGACAATATATAATAGCAGCCATGATAACGATTTGAATAACAATTACAAAGCAGTGAGCAGTCTAAGGCTCTGGTTTGTGTTCTCGTCAACATTATATTTTAGAATGTTGTTAGGTTGAACTAGTCTCAAAATCCATTGGTCCTATATATTAGAAAAACCAATAGCAGTAGTTTAAGTTATCCTATAGCTGATTCCTATACAAATAGATTACATTATGTTGTTTATGAATGCTTAACATGCACATTCTGCTGTATCTCAAAAATCTTGTTCTGTATGTGATTCAGGCACCGCAACATTTACAATTGTTGACAATCAGATTCCTCTTACCGGACCACATTCCATTGTTGGAAGGGCTGTTGTTGTTCATGCTGATCCTGATGATCTTGGCAAGGGTAATTTTGCTGGTGTTCTTCATTTTCTTTCAATTTATTTCTGCTTTATACTAGAATTGATGTGTGGGTTAATAATAAATTCTTTTAGCTATTACTTTCCCGATAGAACTTGAATTTTTGTAATGGAGTTGTTTTATGTTACTGCTCCTAAATGTTTACGGGTGATTTGTTATCCGAATTCTCACTTTTATTGGGAGAGATTATGTGCATTTGGGTTGTGATTATACTCCTAGAACTTGGCACTGAGGATTCTTACATGAACTTGTATTAGGTGTTGCTCTTGTATGTATTATGGTTTTCCAACATTTTGTTTATTAATGCTGATGCCCATCAATTTTGGTTTGCAGGTGGACATGAACTCAGCAAAACTACTGGAAATGCTGGTGGCAGAGTTGCATGTGGTAAGCTGCTAAACTTACGACTTGCACATGAAGTGATTAGTTTCCATAGAACCAGTGAGCCCATACGTTACCTTTTTCGCCATCAGAGTTCTAATCCTAATGGAGTCTTATGCCAGTGGATGGAAAGGGACAATGTATATTGGTTGGCCTCATAAGGGGCTTATAGTAAAAAAGAAACTATGATGTGAAGTTTAATTCACTGCTTGTCCTATGATGCGAACTATGCACTAATGAAATCCTATGCCTGCAGGTATCATCGGCTTGCAAGGGTGAATTGCATATATGTGACCACAATATAATAAGAAAATGCTGTTGGGGAATGGATCGTCTCCTTCAAGTTGAAGGAATAGAATGAAGCTTAAACTTGTACCAAATAAACACAGTATTTGTACTTTTGGCTGGATGGCTCATTACTTACCTAAACTATGTGGTCTGTTTTATGATCTTAGTTATAGCCCCATGGGTTGGCATCTTTTGGCAATAAAGCTACGTTGGCCTCTAGTGGTGGATCAGATAGCTACAGTGGGATCTGGAACAGACTCTAATTCTCTTGTCCAGGGAATGTTGTTTGCTTGCTCACTCTCGCTCGCTCACAGACCTCGGCCATTTCACCATTGTATCCAAACACTACTGCCCTCGTCCGCTGTATGCCCTGCGGCTTTCAGCTCTCGTAGACCAAACCAAAACCTGTTTAGTTCCACAGAACTCCGATGTCCCCATCTCCAACACCACCCCATACGTCCACCACACTTGTTAAATGAAAAAGCTCAAGTCTTTATCTCTCCCCATTATCTTCCTATTACTTCGTTGCTTTTCAACCCAACATCAACAACAAACCCTTCTTGATTTCGCCGAACAAGCGGTTCCCTAATTCTGCTCTCTTGTTGCTCTCGTTTTCCCGATGACTATGTGTAACGTGTCACTGCGCATGCCCACTCATCGAGGATTTTAGAAATTAGGACTTTTCATCTTTAAAGGTCAGCTTAGTTGAGGTTTAAGTTGGACCAGCCATTTTTGTAAAAACCCCAAAAAAATTTTATTTTTTAATTAAAATTTTAAAATATTTAATTTAATATTAATACACGCACTAAGGCACAAGTTCAAGTATATAAACTAAATGTGACATAAAAGTATATGATTTTTGGTCAAATACTACATCTTAAGATATTATACTTTCAAGGGTATGTAGTTTAATTTAATCAATCTGAAAAAAAAGACGAATTTAATTCAATTATTAAGATAGATGCCACCATTATGGTGACAATTTATTGGATTTCTTTTTCAAAATTTTTAGAAACAAAACAAAATTCTTATTAATTTATTATTAAATTTATGATATAGTCTCATGGATGTTTGTCAATTGGATTAACCAAAAGAAATGTAGATGTTGCTTTAATTTTCATTTTTAACTGCAGGAAGTCACTTGAGGCATACAGTAATTGTGCACTTATTTAAAAGAATTACTGAAAATGGAAATACAAGAACTGATTGATTGTAAAAACCAACGATATCAATATTAGGATAAAATAAACATGCATAGACAGTAACAGGATAGATAGAAACAAATCTATTTACCCTTTGCAAACATAGCTAGATTAAGCTATAAATGAAGAATATAAACATAGTCATTCCAGATCCTCTATGAATGGTATGGTGGCTTGAGGTACTCACAGGACCGTAGCCACGAATGGAGAAGTCTTCAAAGTTAGTTGGCTTTCATGGTTGCTATGTTGCTAATGCATCGTTGAATCCTTTACTCTTTCCATTTTTAGTTTACAGTAAAACTGCAAAATTACATGATTTCTCGCCCTTGTCTAGATTTTTTTAGGCTTGGTCAAGTTGGCTCAGCCATAGAAAGCTGCTCAATGATCACGCTCTAATTTGAACTGTATATTCTACACTATTTGTACCCTTTTCTAATCAGGACTTGGAGCTTAAATTCTCCAGTAGACCATGAAGAGGAAAAAGAAAACAATGGAATAAAGAAAAGAAGAAAAAAGATTTGTTTATCAATTCAATGCATAAAGCGCAGTATGCAATTTTACAAAGGATAAATTTAACATTTCAAACAGGCAACCACAACACCATGTCATCAACTTAAAATCTTTTCTTCAAGCAAAAGGCTTGCCCACACCATAATTTCTAAAAGATGTCACATTGACACTATTTCAAGAAATCTATAATGTCATATCAGTCACATAGTTATGCAAGAACAAGGCCTGGGAACCCAAAATCTGCTGGGGCGCTCATCAGGCCTTTATGCGGATCACAAATGAACCTGTTAACAGATTTGCATGCACAAAAACCGCATAATTCAATTAGAAGTCTTTCTCTAAATGTTAAAAATAATAATGAAAAAGCAGCAAAACAGCACCTAAAACACCTCAGGAATTCATGTTGAAGACAACTATGGAAATAAAAGAGAGCAAGACACCGCCAACATTGACTATTTAGCCAGCACTGTTTATTCATAGGTCATTAGAAATAATTTGTCTACCAATTAAAGATAAGGTTGCGTATTTTTGAACGTCCTCAAACTCCACGAGTCAACAAGATTTCTACTGGGATGTTGCTTTCTTTGTTGTAGTTTATTCATAAGCCGAAAACCAGAACTGAAAGAGGAATCATTACTACCATGTAGCAACAGCTAACAAGAGTATTCAATGTTCATTTCTTTAAATTTAGTCAAGTTCTTTAGGCACAATGTACTCTGCCAATGAAATTTGAGTTTCATTTGATTTCAATTGATAGAATTTAGTAAGTTGAGAGATTAATTAGAAGAAGAAAAACCATGATAGAAAAAATGAGGCATGTATAAGCAATATCAACAAGCCAAAAAAAATTTCGCTGAAACGTAAAGTCTGGAGAGGCCTAGTAGTATGCAGTCTTATCCCTAACTATTAGAAAGGTTGTTTATGAAGCATGGATTAGCAATACCATTAAATGATAATCAAATACAAACGAGAATAAAATATTTTTAAATTAATGTAATTCAAGGATAGTTCTGTTAAGAAAAATGAATAAAAGAATCCACTTTTTCAAGGGAGAACTGATGGAACAGACAAACAAGGGGACAATTTTCGTTAGAACAAGTAATAGCAGAATCTCAAGATAAACTAAGAAATGCAATCAAACAACAATGAAAGCACATGCACCACTAAAAGGGCCAAGAAACTGGTAACTCACAAGCTGGAAGACTGGAAATGTCAGCAGAAACCGCGCAAGAGATTCCCAAATTCGAAAGAGCGCCCCTTATGATTCCACAAGGGAAATATAGATACATGCTCATCACTTGGGCAGCATTGTTTTCGGCCAAAGCAGAAGGGTCTTGAGGTAACCCTCCATTTTCAGTTGGCGGATCAACTGACATCCGTGCAAGCCAACGAAATCGGTTATCTTGCAACACAAAAGTTCCCTAAAACCAAAGATATAAGCAAGCGTGCGATCCCTTCAACAACAATCAACATTCCAAAAAAAATTTCAAGTCCTAGCACTTCCCACTCGCCTACGTATCAAAGCAGCAAAATTATGACATAGTAACTAAAGATCCACTTAATAATCAATATTCCCAGAGGAAATTTCACAATTTAAGAAGATGGGTCCCGGTGGACCAGAAACTTACCCTATGGTTTGTCTTCAAATTGTCAATCTGCTTCTTGAAAACCTCTGACCAGAAATCCTTGCATATGAACTTTATCGCTTCAAGATGATCACTAAACCGGGGTCGCTCCATTGTATACCTATAGAAAAAGATAGAATTTTTACTTCAATCTACCTTCTTCGAATCAAAAATACCCGTCACTTGATCTTGGCCACACTTTCTCATTAACCATACAGCAATCTCTAAAAAATAAAAAAGATGAGATTTTTACTTCCAGATAACTGATTTACATTGGAAACTATCAAAACCCATCATTTCCTTCTCGTTTCCCACACTTTCCCGTAAAAAGAACATCAATTGGATAAGAAATCAAACAAAAAGAAGAACATTTCAAACCTAAAACTCATGGAATTAAAAACAATCAAGTAAAGGGAATTAGACAAGATGAGGGAGGAAGCACCGTTCGGAAAGCTGGTGGCCGACCTGATAGCCGATAGCTTCGATCCGACGAGCAGCGAGTTCAGGCTTGGTGGCATAAAAGCGATTGCAATACGTCGAAACCATTTCGGTCAGTAGGCTATCAATGCAGCTCTCTGACACTTCTCTCCCCATCGTCTCTCTTTCTCGAGAATCAAACTGTTCAATTTCTCCTTTTAATTTGGTTTTCTAAAGGCCTTCAAGCACGTTAGGTATTAGATTATGGCTAAAGACTCAATTTGGGGCCAAAAGTTGTTCGATTTGATTAAGTTACAGTCAAACATTATAATCTATTCAATTAAGGTCTAAATATTATCGAGTCTATTTAATATTAGGTTATTTTAGATGAAATTTGATAGTGTAACACACACGGTGTCAACTTTGAATGAGGTGTCTTATGTGACAGTTTTATAACCTATTTTTTGACATCTTCTTTATTTCTAATGTTACGTTAATCTTACCACAACCCGTAAGTTTCAACGGGAGATATTCCAACTAAACCATCATGATCAAGGATTCACTCTCTGCTTTTAACAAAGTCATGTCCTCACCATCTTCTACTCCTTATCCGAGCAGTTTCAGGCGTAATTTACATTATAATCAGAATAATTTATAATAGAAACTAGAAAAGGACAAAATAATATACTAACATAAATTGTTTCCTTCAAATTAATTAGCATAGTGAACTGGTTTGTGTCTGTTTGCATTGAACTAAACGAATATGGTATACGGTTATGCATGTGAGTTTATATTTTGCTCTGATTCATGCGACGTGTGGCTATTACTTCAATCAACTAACCTTCCACTGCTAGTTAAGAATCAAAAAGGGAATATTGTCATTTACTTGATATATAACAAAATGTATTAGGAAATCGAATGAGAAATATTACTTGATATATTACAAAATATTACTATTTTAAAAACCTGGAGATCTATTTCTTTATAATTAGATGGTAATGAACAAAGATTGCAAGTATATAGCTGAATGTTATGATCTTCTAGGGGTGTATTTGTATGACATTACATTCATGCATTAACAGCTATGAATTGTATGTAATAGGATAGGTTAGTATATATATATGCTAAAGCTACCTAAACTATTTTCCTCTATATCCATATTAGCTCTTCGTGTTTTTCTTTTATTTTATGGATAGAAATAGTTCTTTAGTTACGTACTCATGTCATATACTATAATGCATCTACGACCACATCAACAAAAATATCATAACACCCACAAGTAATTGGAAATATTTCTCACCTTATGCTACACATCTTTATATATGTGCATATAGCTATAGCTTACTAGTTATGGTGGAGACTGGATTTCTTACAAATTAATAATTTTGGAACATAAGATAATATGATTTTGAACTTAATTATCAAGACATGTGAGGACGAAGAAGAACGGGAAGTCATTTTTGGGGTATTAGCATGGGATTGAAAACGATCTTCTTGTCAGGAATTAGCTTCTACAACTTGAATCTTTTCACCAAGTTGTGTACGAACACTAATATTTCCAATCTAATATATTCCTTTTCGGGACACATATGAGGTCCTCCACCAAACGGAACATATGTGTATGGTGCAGGTCCATTTCTTTCAAATCAAGTTGGATCGAACTTTTCTAGTTTAGGGAAGTACTTTAGGCTTCTGTGTGTTGAACTTGCACTCCAATACAACTACATGCATACGAGACATCACATGTAAATTTACCTATTCTTATCGAAGTTGTTATTCATTTAGACTTTTGATTTAGTGAATTACGAGTATCTTCCAACCCTTTGGAATTGAGAAACCATTGAAAATGAAGTTGTTGATGGCTTCTCTAAAAGCACCCTAAAGAGGAGAAGCAAGTCTCATGACTTCAGATGCTACATCCCACGAGTACTTCACCTTCTAATGTCATTCAAGTTTAACAACTCTCCTGTTGCTTTTGTTTCTGCTATCGCCAACTATTCTATACATGTAAAAAAAAGCCAAAAACAATTACACTGTAACTATTCAAATCAAAATGAAAAGAATTAATAATAATGAGTAATACCCTTATAAACATGCTCGTAAATATGGGGAGTTTCAGAGGAGACTTGACAATGAAGGTATAGGCAGCACTAGCAGTGTCGTGTCCACCAATCAATAGTCCTAGGATCTTGTCTGCACTGTCACTCTCGTTCATGTACTTTTCATACTCAAAAATTGTCGTCAATATGTGGGACAATAAGTCCTGTGTAACCGATGCCTTTCCCTCTACCATATTGATCTTTCTTTGTTTAATAATGGAAAGAAGCTCATTCCTTATAAATTTTGACGTGTTAATAGCCCGATGAAATGAAGTTCCAAGCAAATCAATGGGGATGGAAATAATTCCTAAAGCTAGAGGATAGAAATGGTTGTATAGTTTTGCGATGCGATTTGGGTCTTCGAGGCTGATAAGCAATCAACATGCCAAACGAAATGTATAGTTCTTTGCAACATAGAAGACAACAACTTTGTCTTTGTTTTCCCATTCAGAGGCAAATTGTCTGCATGTTATAGCATCTATAACACTGATATATCGCTAAAGAGCCTCAGGTTTTAAGAACTTATGAAGAATTTTGTGCATCTTTATGGCTTCTTCTTTGGATGAGGCATGAAGAGAAGATGGAAATACCTTATTGACGGAGTCAGGCGACCATAAAACAACAAGCCTGTTCTCGTTGGTGAACAAGAACTTGTTGCCTATTGCATCACAGACAACCACAGTCAGTTAGTCGAGAATATTGGTTTAAAAAACCTCTGACGAATATTTAGAAATTCAATCAAACACAAACTTCTCAAGATGGCCTTTCATCTAGTAGACAAGAACTCAAGGCTCTCTCCTAAGTGAGGAAGACTAGGTTTGCTTGGAGGAAAATTGGCATTGTAGCACCCCCTTACCGTAGGGTACGCACCGAGATGCTAGTAGGTCATTCCGGTACATATCCTATGATGAGGGTGAGCTACGTGAGATCACTACATTCACTCCACAATATTTTTAAAATCAACTTCTTCCTCATTTCATTCCATCAAAATCAAAAGTTTGTACATTTATCATACCGTACTGTCTGTACAAAAATCCAAAAGCCTAGTGCAAACTGCTATATGAAAGAGGAAAAAGTAGCAAATCTATCTACGTCATCCCAAAAGTCCCAGCTGACTGACCTATGAGCCATGACTTCTCTCGCCAACACAATCTGCACGGCTGGAAAAGTCCCTCTGAAGCTAGGAGTCTACTATCGGTCCTGAAAAGTCAACGTTGCAATTTTGGTGAGTTTTGCGAACTCAGTGAGGTAACCATCATCGATGGTTCACTCAATTCATACAACACGTTAAACATAGCACAAATTTTCTATCAATCAAATGTCACACATTGATCACATAAGCAACACTTGGTTTTCACATAAGTATAAGGCATTAAGCCTTTCACTCAATCAAGCACATTTAAGCAAATGCATATGACATACTCATGTGACATTTTTCTAATTATTACGGTGTTGTGACTGAGTGCCTGAACTGTCCCTTATAGGGCACATTAAACGTTGAGCCTGAGGCTCTAAATCACTGTTGAGCTCGAGGCTCAAAATCACTCGTTGAGCTTTAAGCTCTATCGTTGGCTACTCCGGTCACAACTGTCATTATCTGAACATGCATTCATGAATGAAATGCATATGTCACAATTAGTCACATTATTACGCACGTATATAAATATCACAATCAAACACATATGCCATAAATAATCACATCATAGGCATGTAGGTCTCCAATTCATATACAATCAGCACTTCAATAACGTAACTCCCCAGTACACAATCATCGGACCTTTTGTCCGGAATCCTCAATCACAAGCAAATCACCTTCATTTCACATTCATTTATCATTCAAAGCATAATTTAAGCAAACAATAATTGAGAGAAACCATCTAGGTTACTCACCAACAGCTTCCGAAGCTAATGCCTGGAAGTCTCGGCAACGTCGGTGGGTTGACATTCCAAATGCGCCTCTATAACAATCCAAATACACTTACATTACAATTTGTACAATCAAAAATGTATAATAATGCACATGCAGGAATTTAAATGAGAACAATGCATGTTCGTGACAATCCCAGTATCAATCATAAATTTAACCCAAAATTTTTCTGAAAATAATCAATTCATATTTTTTTAATTGGTCCACTCACTTTGATTCAATCTCTTATTTTTAATTAATCTAAAAAATTCACCAAATCTCATGGAGAGGTAGATAAATGGATTAGGAATCTGACGCTTCAAAAATCAAGTCAATTGGGGGTCGGATGGCCAAGTTATAAGCAAAAGAAGGGCAAAAAGGGTCGGATGAGATAAAATTAAAAATGAGCTGTTCGCACTCGCGAGGGCCTCGCTGCCGCGAGAAGCCCACTGGACGCTCGCACTCGGGATCGCGAGCTCTCGCCCTCGCGAGGAGCCCGTAATGCGCTCGTCCTCGCTCCCGCGAGCTCCGAGGCTCATGAGGAGAACGTAGCGCGCTCACGAGAAGCTCTCTTGCACTCGCCCTCACGCTCACGATCTTCTCGCGATCGCGAGGAGCACGGTCTCCCTCGCGAGGGCCAGCTTCGTTGCCCACTCCGACTGCCAAATTTTGTTCTTTCACACTTATTCTTATTCCAAAATAAATAACTTTTCACTCAGGAGTCTAAATTTTACAAATTTGATATCAATAGAAAGATAACATAAGGACCTACAATTCCCATGAAGGACTCACAGACAAATTCTACCTCTATAGGGGTCAAAATTTACTTCAAAATATCTATCCTGTAAATCTCATCCTAAACAGTAACACAA
>JANZXR010000003.1:26882804-26895440 GCA_027575705.1 Erythroxylum echinodendron
CTTCTGACTCCCGGTTATGCTTACCTTTATCAGAAATGTTCTCTTGGATGACCAACTTCATAGTGCAAGAAGCAGAAATAGCAGTTATGACACAGTAAGGAATCCATATTAATGCTTTAGCAAAAATCTTGCATGTATTGCACATAATAGATAGGTCAATTATTGTAAGTGCAATGTCAAATTCTACTCTGATGACAGTTGGATTTATAATTAATCCATGGATATAGCAGTAGCTTTTAAACGCTAGATGAGGAGTTGGTAAAGCTTTGATGTATTTCCAAAGGGCTGATTAAGTTTGTCACTAGAGAGAGATTGAGATACATTGACGAAAAGATGGCTTGAGCTTAATCACTATCTTAGTCCTAAGATATATGCATGTATCGACAAGGAAAAAAAAATCGTAATATCACTCTCTTTCAAGTTGATGAAGAGATATTCTTTGTTACAAGTATTTGGTGTGCGTTTCATTTTTTTTGGATAAGATACTCAATATAACTGAAAAAAAGTTAAACTACCAATCTTCATAACTGTCAACTACCAACTGTCATAGGACAATCCATCTTGTAGCTACAATGATTCATTTTCTTATGGAATCCATGTGTTGCTTTCTTTATGGTAAATTCAACTTTATAAAACCACAAATCAAGACTTAATACTTTTACCTAAGTTGTTTAAGTTCCTTGCCAAGCATGTCACCCTCATGTTATGATTTAATGTGGCCAACAAGTTGCAAGGAATTCACTTACTACCAAATTATTCTGAATGGTGCTAATAGGACTTATAAGCTAACATCCTCATCGGGAAGTTCTCACGGAAGGCCTTAATCTTACCCTCAAATTTCAAAACGATATATCTCGTTTCCAAGTTTCATTTGTTACCTCCCTCCCTTTACATTGCACAAGAAATTTTCCTTGCTAATTTTGTTATATTTTCTTTATAATCAATGGTCAAAGATTTTCCATATATCCTTATTAAATTGCTTTCGTACCATTGGAGGGGCATACGTAAGCTTACTCCGTTTTGGTTCCTCCTTGTCCTAAATAAAATATTTTCCACTAAAAGGTTGATATTTTACATGTTAGATGGGGTTTATTTATATCGTATTTGGCATCTTTATATGTTTTATATGGATCTTAATATACTATTTCTATGTTTAGTTTATTATTTTGTAGGTTATGGATTTAAAGGATAAACTTGAAATTTAGTGCAAATTTCTCCACAGTTATCCAATTGATGAGACTTTAGAGTCATTTAAAGGAAAAACAAAATGAGCAACTTCTTTTTAAAGAGTTCAAGAGCCAAGTGTAACAAAAAGCAGTTGAAAAATGGAGAAGTTGGAGGGAGCACATCATAACAAGTGTCGGTGTTGGTCAGAGAATAGGTGCATGTCTTTTACAAAGGTATTAGGAGCTGAGATATAGTACTATATCAGTGTCGAAGTTGATCCATAACTAGCATCTAACTTGTTAATGAAGTTGAAGTTATGCAAGAGAGAAGCAGAACAAGACCAACACTGCTCTTAAATGTGTAAGACCAATTCTAAGAAGAAATTTATGAGGATCTGGGATTCCTCAAGTTAAAGTTCTCTAAAACTCTATTATTGTAACCTAAATATAAATTCTTGTATTAGAATTAATTTAGAGAACTTATAGAAGAAATTTATTAAACTTTTACTAGATTTTTCTTAGAAATATAAGTAACTTTAAGAGATTTAGGGAAAGCAGAATTTTCTTAGGTTTTCTCTTAGACATATTTCTAACTTAACTTTTAATAGTTTCTGTTCTCTTAGCATCAAGGAGGAAGTTTTGGAGCAAGGATTCAAGAAGTTAATGACAACTTCTCTTAACTCTTTATTCTGCTCTTTTCCTCCGTGATGAGATTTATTTGTTTGTGTTTTGTTTTTATTATGTTTAGTGGCTAAAAATCTTATTTAGGATTAGGGATGTAGCTTGTAAGGATTCAGTTAATTATTTACATATTTTAATTATTTCATTTTTTGAATTTATTGTCTTTGATCCTAATTGTTGGATTTGTGATTGGCCACCAAAGATTCAATCTTAGGAAATGTATAATAGACTAACAAGTGAAGTATGATCTTTTCATTGGAAGAATCAATTCTTTAGCGCTAATAAGTGAAGTGTGATCTTTTCTTTAGTGATAACTATATATATTAACTATAACTAATGAGTTTGCTGGGTTAAATTATACATTGAAAGATGGTATTTAGCTAGTTAGATATATCTGAATGCCTCAACAGAAAGCCTAAATATTTAGGTTAATTGTTATTTCAATCTAAATAATTAATTTGGTATGATAATTGGATATCCATATAAGTGAACATCCCAAATCCCTAAAATTTGTCTTATTGATTTATTTCATTAGTTTATTTATTTTATTTTTGTTAATTATTAGTTTAATTATCTTTAGTCATCTCTTTTTACTTTTATTTAGTTTATTTGTTTAAGTACGATTATTAGATTTAGTATTATTTTTTACCAGATCAACACTTTGGAATATCTCTAGTTTTATTTTTTATATCTATAATTGACTTTATCTGCTTGCAAATTAGAATATTAGATCAAACTTTTGACGTCATTATCAAAGAACTATTTTTATTTTTATTAATCTTGGTTTATTTTTATTTTTATTTTCTTTTACTTTGATTTCTTTCATTTATTTAAGGTAATCGATATGAGATAAGAGATTTATGATTAATGTTAGTTCTTCATAAATTAAATTGAGTTAAAGGGTAAGGAACTACAAGCTAAAGAAAGTACTTCTACGTTACTCCTAACCTTTATTGGATCACTTGGTGAAGACATGATCATATTTATCAAGGAGTTTTATTTATAAACACTTCCATTTAATGGCCTCACAGAAGTAGATTTGAGGATAAAGAGTTTCTTGTACTACATGACAGGTCGAGCAAGGACATGGTTAATCTCAATAAAGGTAAACTCTTTTTAAGATTGAGACTAAGTGTAGGGTGAATTTATATTAACGTTCTTCCCACCATATAAGACCATTAAGCTTAAGATGTAAATACAATGCTTTACACAAAAGGAAGGAAAGCATTTCATGATGCTTGGGAGCGATATATGGCTCTATTTACTTAATGTCCTCGTAAAATTATTGTACTAAGGCTTAACATTGACATGTCAAATTTTGGTACACATGGTGGCTCAATCAATTATCGACATAATGATGACCAAGGAGGTGAAGGAGATCATAGAGAACTTAATAAGAAACTCATCAACAAAAGTGGTAGGAGAGACATCGGAGGCATCCCTCTATAAGGTGTAAGCATCTTCCGACTTAACAACATAAAATCTATCAAGTCATATAAACATGATATTAAAGTATGACATAGGCAACAGAGAGGCGCGCTACTAATGTGGCATGTAGGCAGATTAATGGGACCACTTGGATTTTAAAATAAACCTTAAATTTCAATAACAACCACCACAAGACGAGGGGATGGTGGAGGAGATGTTAAAGTAATTCATGTATTCTGTTAATGCTTAGTTAAGATAAGTAATGCAAACACAAGGAAAAAGCATCTAGGACTTTTATAATAAATTACCAAACTGTTACAAAGGACTAATGCATTGATTCACAATTTGGAAGCATAAGTATGCCAATTAACTAAAGTCTAGGAGAAAGAGGATGGGGGAAGCTTTTGAATAACACCAAAGTAATCTCCAAAAATCAAGTTTGTACCATCAAATTAAGGAGTAGTAAAAAAATTGAACATGATTGATAAAAGATATAGAAGCGTTGAAGTAGAGAAAAGCTTAGGAGTAGCTTGAGAATGAAAGAAGCATAAGAGAAGAGGTACTTGTCTTGCCTACATCAGGTGCCAGTATTGATATAGAAATCGTGAGTTGAGGCAACAAAATAGAACTAGGATCAGTTCTATTTTTAATTAGTGTCAGCCATGAACAAAGGTCAACCTATATAAAGCTATACGTGATGCCATTTCCATACTATTAAAGGCTTAAGAAGAAGAATAAACAAATTAGATTCAATAAATTTTGGAGGTCTTTAAAAAATTAAACATCAGTATATCCTTTGCTAAAAAATTAGCTAAAATGCCTTTATACATAAAGTTCTTGAAAGAGATCATCTCCAATAAGAAAAATTTTGAGGAGTATGCCATGGTGTTTTTGATTGAGGTGGGTAGCGTTATTTTGAACAATAATTTACCTATGAAGTTAAGGATATTGGAGTTTTACTATCATTTATAAATTCAGTGATTCAAATTCTATTAAATATTTATGTGACTTAGATGCTAGTACAAAGCTAATGTCTTTGTCCAATTTTTAGAAGTTAGGGATAAGAGACCTCAAGCCAATGCACATATCACTTTACCTGGTGGATTGTTCTATTAAGTATCATACTGGGGTTATGGAAGACCTCCTTATGAAAGTAAGGAAGTTTATCTTTTCAACCAAATTTTAGTGATGGATATAGATAATGATGTTGGGGGGTCTCGTTATCCTAGGGAAATCTTCCTTGGCTACTTGTGAGATAGTTATTGATGTTGCTAAGTAAAAACTTACATTTAGTGCGAGCAAAGATATAGTAGAGTTCCACATATGAGAATGTGAAATCCAACATCAGTTGGAGATGAGAACAAACTACACCTTATAAGGGTACGAATACCTCTTCCTCATAGATGCATTTTTTCAGGTGAGAAAAGACCAAAACCGTGAGGGCTTAGCCTAATGGGCAATCCAAAGCGGACAATATATGTGGGCAAATGGTCTGGGTTGTTACAATCAGAGCTGGTTCCTGATCCGCTGTGCCAACGAGGAAGCGGGCCCTAAAGACATTGGTCGGAGAGGAGAACAAAGTACACCTTATAAGGGCACAGATACCTCTTCCCTATAAACGCATTTTTTCGGGTGCAGAAAGAGTAAAACAATGAGGGTCTTGGCTCGATGGGCAAAGTGAATAATATCTGTGGGTGGGTGGTTTGGGTTGTTAAACCACATCATTTAGATGATAAAAATACTTCTTGCCCTAGAAAAAGATTGTTTTATGGTGAATGTTCTTGACTTTAGAAAGAGGGAAGTATCTAAAGCTTATGCTGATAATTTGGTAAAAAACATATGATGTTTTAGGACTTATCAGCAGTGAGGAGAAGCATACTAAAAGTGAGTGTTCCTAGGTTAAAAAGGGAGCTTAAACCCATGACTTATGTCGAGTTATAATCTTTGCCTCAGTGGCATTTTGCACACTTAGGAGATATTTATATAGATCTTACTAATCCTTGGAAATACTTCCATAGATCCTACTAATCTTTGTTCTCCTTTGTGTTCTGTGCAGGAAGGGAATCATAATCATCTCAATGGCGATCTAGGATGAGTAAAGAGCTTAATGGAGTGTCTAACTAAAAGATCTCTAAAGAAGTACTTGTTAAGATGTTACCCAATGGATTTTAACTTTTCTTTGTTTGTTTTAATTTTTGTTTTAATTTTGTTTACTAATATTTATTTTATTTTTAGGAGAATTTTTTGTGAAGTTTCTTAGAGTTTTATCTTACCACAATTGTATGAAAATAAAAGAGAATTCTCAATCTTAATTATCTTTTTTAATTAATTTATTTAACTTAATTGTTTGTCATAAGGGGTAATGTTATGTTTATATAAAGGGGGACTAATATTTTTTGCAATTTTTATTTGTTCTATCTCACATAATATCATAAGTCATAAGCGAAAGGTCACAGGAAAGGAGACATAGTGGAAAATAGATAGAAAAATCAAGTTTAATTATGAATTAGGGAATATAGAGTATAATTAGCTTATGTTATGGAAGAAGATAGTTGGTTATAAAAGAAGACATGAGCTGGTTTTAAAGTAGCTCAAGGATTGTTTGGACATAGAATAAAACTGGCTTTAGTTTTGTTAGTGTGTCTGGAGCTGATCTTATAGCGGAAGAAAAACTTTGAAGTTTTAGAACAAAATATGTATCGATTGTGATATGCGTTCATTGTCGATCTCATCTTGAACCCTACTAGTATAAATACCAAGTCACAAATTTTTTTAACCCCAAAACCTTAAACCCTCTTCCCTTTTTCCTTTAGCCTCATATTTGTGACCTAATCTTGGTTTTTAATGATGGTTTTTGCCTTTACAATACTAAATCTTTCCTTTACTCGTAAAATCCATCTCTTTAAATCATCATTTAAGCCTCCAATCATCATTTTTTTGCATTACTAGGACATAGTTGAGGTTTTGATTTTCAGTTGTACTGGGGGATGTCAAGCATAAATATTGTACATTCTACAGTATTCAAGTAAGTTGTTCTATCAATTTTTGTAGTACTAGTGCAACAAAAGCTGGAATTTAAGCCTTTATAAAAAGATTTTGGTGAGTGTATATTGCTCATGTGATGTTGGGTCGATTTTGAGTTGGAATTAATTTTGGAATTGTTTGAGTTCTATGTTATAGTATTATGCTTTTTTTGGAGTGTAACAAAGTGTTATGAAGTTGTGGTGAAATTGATTGTAGTCTATAGATAGTTTGTTAGATTTGTATTAAACAAATGCCTGTGAGATACAAGATGATACCAAAGAGGAGTGACTTTCCTTCATATGCTTCAACAACATTCATCTTTGGAGGACCCTTTTAGATTTATAAATACAGAGAAGGAGGAGTGGTATAATAAGAGGAGTAACAAACATATGGTCATGGAGAAGAGCATTATCCCTATACTGGTTGAGTCTTTAAGATTCAAAATGTCCTTAGGAGTTTGAATGGGGACTATTTGTTAACCCTTCATGGAGATTATAACTTAAAGGCAGTGAAGAAGGTTTACACCAATATCAAGGATAAATTTAAACCAAAATCTCTAGCCCTTATCTCTTATGTTCAAGGCATTGTAGTTGTTATTTGGAGGAGAATATATATAGAGAAGCACCTTAAGCCACCATTAGAGGGGAGGCGTTTAAGTTCTTGTAGTGGCAAGCCATCGAGGCAATATGAGTGAGAGTAAAGGGAGGTTTTACAATAGTTTGTTTGGGGATTACATACTTTATAAGATGAATGCATCTTTTTTCTAAGCACATAGACATCTAATCTTGCATATTGAGCCATAATTTCTGATCTCAGCCTAGTAGATTGGACAAAATTTGAACTACCAAATTGTACCTTATGGACCTCATCTTCAATGGTTTAGGTGACACTCCACCGATTTGTTTGTCATCCCTCATGCTATAGTCTATCAGCAACGTGGTTCAACATAAGTCGCTAGATAAAAACTTTGTGTTTCTAGTACTTATCAATCAGTTGCTGGTAAAGCTGGGAGTGGACATGTTTAGTTTTAGAGTTGTGAAGATCAAAGATTTCAATTACGTTAATGATAATCAAATGAGATTATTTGGCTATATTTGGGACAAACAGTAGGTAGATCAATCTGCATTAATTAGATAGAGGATACTCGAATAATCCAAGACGAGAGGCAAGGAGGAATGACATTGACAAAGACGTTGAGGGTCAAGAAGGGAATATGGGGATTGCTGAGAAGCCTTAAAAGATTTTGATGTAGTAGCTAGCATCATCTATTGATAGACTTTAAGGACAATGATAATGATGAACACAAAGTTGGATCAAATATAGACTTATCTGTAACAATTTTCACCACTACTGGCACCCTAATGACTTTGAGCTTGCCATTCCAACATAAATGTAGATAAGATTAGCAATTTTAGGATGCTTATGTTTTTGTTTGTTTTAACTAACTTTTATGTTTATTTTTGTTTATTATGTTAAATTATGAATATTGAAAATTCAAATATAATTTTGGTTTTGTTTAGTTATGAGCCTCAATTATTTTATTTATAGTCATATAGAAGACAAGTGTGGATTAATTCTACAACGACGAAAAGTTCTATTACAATAGTTTAAGTGTCAAAGAGTTCTTTTGATTCTTTTTCCTTTTGATTGTTCATGCACAATATTGTGGACAATATTGTTCTAAATGTAGGGGTTACTTTTGACTATTTTATAATCGTATTGGAATTTTTTAAAATTTTCATAATTTTCACAATTTTTGTGTTTTTAGGTTGTACTTTTTTTTTTAGTTTTATTGTTTGTTTTTAGGTTGTATCTAGATTTTCATTAGTAGCTTTGGGGTTAATGATATAAATTTATGAATAATTTTAGTTTAAATTTACTGTTAAATTTAGATCCATAATATGATTAAGTAATTTATATGCAAAATTTGGTTTTGTGAATACTAACAAATTGGATTTGTTGAGTGATAATACTTTGATTTGACATATCTTGTGTGATCCCACGAGTATTTGGGCTCTCATGCATATATTCTTTATTTTCTATGTAGATACCTTTTTTAATTTTAAATTTTAAAACTTAAATTTAATCTTTTTAAGACTACATTAGGATTTGTGCAAGCATGAAGATGATAAAAACACCTAAGATTTGAGTTTAAGCCAAATTGCCTACCTTTTCTATATTAATTTACTAGTGAGCCTTTTTAAGGCTATAATATATATTTTAGCCTTTTTCTTTGGTAACATTTCCTAAAGGACCTTGAATACAAAAGAAAAATTAGTATTTACTCCATAATTTATGATTATTAAATATTTTACTTGTGATTTGATATAGTTTTTGAGAATAAGATACAAGCAAATAAGTGTGAGGGACTGGTAAAATCTACGAAAGTGGCAATGAAAATAGGAGAATCTTGTGTTAATATTAAAAAAAAAAGAAAATTTTGAAAAAAAGAAAAATGAAAAAAGAGTTGAAATTTTGTTGGCATTATTGATTTAATCTTTATATATTTATTTATTACTCGAATAATTGTGAATGTTTTTGTTCTCTTTTATTTCTTTTTCCTTTGTTAATGTATTTAACTTTTGCCCCACTAAACCTAAATTAACATTTTACCATTCTAAATAAATATACTTACGAATTTAAGATACAATAAATATCTATTAACAAATGTATTTACAAAGTTAAAATAAAATTACATATATATTAAGTTAATATTTATTTGTATATAACGAAGAATATTTTTCTATATCATTAAAATTTATATAACTAATCTAAAAAATTTATAATGTCATATATTATATTCTTTTATCTTAACACAACAAAATAGAGCTATTTGCACCACGCATGCACAACTTAGTACAAATAACTATTTTACCATTATTTGATTTGATGAAAATAACTCATATTTTATATTTATTTAAAATAAATATTTTTTAAATATAAAGACATAATATAAATAATTATGAATAAATTTATGTAGAAAATTACAAATATAAATTTATTAATTTTGTGTTTATAAGTTTAAGACATAATAAGTATTTCTATATAACAATAAATATAAGATGCGTTTACAAAAATAATATTCACAAGATAATGTATTGCATTTTTTTTTCTCTTAAACATAATAAAGCAGAGTGGTTCCAAAAGCATTTGCTATTTGGGCACATGTCCTTTTCTCTCTCTTTTATTGTGTGATTCTTTCCTTTACTGCTTGCCTTTCACTTAACCAATAGGCAACTTCCACTGAAAGCATCCTGATACTTTTAAGACTCAAAGCACCGAAAATACCTTTTACTTTTCCTACCGCAATAGTTGGCACCCAATTTTACGTCTCAATCCAATAAACAATTTAATTGAATTTGGCTAATCAATTCTTCGACTATAGCAATCTTATATGATTAATGATTTAATTGAAAAAAATTAAGTTGAACATAAACTTGGAAATTAATAAATAAGTAATAGATGCAATATTCTTTATTTGCGATAAGTCCATGTCTTTGTTTGTACGTCTTAAAGTATGTTGGGTTAAACATTTCTTTTAGTATGATCCTTGCACCACATAGTTTCTTTATTTGATGTGGTTAGGCTTGGCATATAAGCCCAAGCTCGGTCATACTTTTGTATTTTATTTTCAAGTTTTAGGTAGAACTTAAGCTCAGGTTAGGTTGCCCGACATAGTCTAAAGCCTAACTTTTGCTCTATTAAATGTATAAAATTAAGTTGTTTTACATTAGGTAAAATGATGTTATTTCACTTTAACTTTTCCTTTAGTCTTCAAAGTTTAGAAAACATTCTTCGACAGACATCCTTCATCTGACAGTTCTTCCCCTCCATGTCGTGGTCATCTTCCTTCATCTTTCATCTGATAGACCTAAAGCTTATTGCAATTCACTCATTATCATTGTTGCCTCCTTTACTAGTAAGTATGAGTTATGTTGTATATTGGAAGGACATATTTGGTCTATTTTCATGGATCTTCGTAATTTTTGTGGCCTTGAGTAGAAATACCAATTGTATACTAGAGATACTCTTTTAGAAGACCAATGACATGGTTTAACAAATTTTGACATCTTTTTGCTTTTACTTTGATTGCATCTTTTCATGACTATGGATGTTTGTTTGGCTTGCTTATATCAAGACATGCCATTAAACTACCATCTTATGTATCAAATCCATGATGAACTCAATATTGATTTTTGATCTTGGACTAGATATGGTGTGCATCTTGTTAGATTTATGATCCTTTAGTCCATAATGATTTCAAAGTTCATAATAACAAAATAGATATTAAAATTACATGAAAAAATCAATAGCACTACTGTATTTTATTCAAAAGCATATATGTTCAAATATTATAAAATGTTCTTGAATTGATTTTGAAGATATGAGATCACCTCTTTAGCTGTGTGTGCATATCAAGGGTGTTGTCCAAATTCATATCTTATACAGTTTAATTTTAAAGTTCCTTTGTGTGTGAAAATCTATAAAAGGCTACTTTGTATTAATTTTCCTTAATTAGTTTGATTTTTTTTGGCTAATGGAATTGACCGATTAAGGAAGTTGCTTTAAAATTGGCTATCATACTAGGAATTTCAAGAAACCATATTGTATATTGCTAAATATGCATTTCACTAATTATTAAACTAGAAGAACTTCTAAAGCTAAGTTCATAGTATATGGAGTTTTATTGAAAAACATCAACACCTTTGGTAGTCTTCATGATTTAACCTAAAAACAATACATGTCATATAGAATGGCTTGTATATTTATTATGTGATGGGATTAATAAAGAATCATAGACCACAATACATTATGTAAAAGTTTTGACTTGTTATGTAGTAGAGTGTTAAAAGGCTTAATTTGTTCCACGTAAGAAACAAAAAAAGGTTAAGAGACCTTCTTTATAAGAAAGAGTCTAGAACCCATTTTCTTAAGGTATTAGGTTGAAGATGGTGTCCTTACTTGTATACAAACACACTAAATACCTAACTAATTTATTAGGAGATGAAGTTTTAGATGACTCCTTGGATCCTAAATTCAAAAATACTAAAATAAACACAAAAGTTATTTAGATTTCAGTAGCTTTAACTATAGCTTCAAATGTTCTATTGAAACTAGTGACATCCTCAGTTCATCTTTTATAATAGTTTTGTTGTAAACATGATGTTGGGTAAAAATCTACAATTTTCTTTTAGTTGAAACAAACTCTATAATATCTATAGTTTTCTTAAACGAATCATGTTGGATGATAAGTTCTGAAAATCAAAATCATGATTAGTAATAGAACTTATACTTTGGCTAGCTTTCTATTCTTTTAGCTGCCTTTCAGCCATATCTCTTACCTATAAGAATATAATATAATGTTCATTAACATACCATATCAGATGAAAAATGGATGCCCAAATAGTTGAACATCCTTATCAATAGATAAGGGCCATAAGGGCTTTAAGGGTAAAGCAAATATTATATGAATTAAACCAATTTTATTATATTAATGTTGGAACATATAACACTAACACTAATACCAAGTTATATTTTGGACATGGCATCATTATCATCATCATTTTCCAAATTTCATGATTTCTTTCTTTTTGATAGTGGCAAACTTTGAAATTTATCATCATCATCATCATTTTAATTTAGCTCTTGCCACATACTCCTATATGTGATTACAATCAATTATGCTTTTATTTTCTTACTTTATGTTAAATGTTTATCAAAGTGTACATATACATGTAATTGTTCAAGAATAACTTATAAAATTGTATATGTTGATTGTTTCATATGGATGAGTAAAGTCTTTTAATGGAAAGTTCTGCTCCAATATAGAATACTACATCAGCGGTTATATGTTGATTATTGATAGGTTAATAATTTACATATTAAATTAGGGTATTTTTAAAGCATATTGAATGAATATTGTGCTAATTATGTTGTTTCTATGTTAATCTTGGAGGTTGGAAGATGTAGAGTTGTATTGGAGAAAATTAGCAAAAACATGCAGCAAGAGCTAAAAAGAAAGCGCATTAGCTAGAAAAATAAAAGAGAAGCAAAGCACAAAGCAAAATGCCAGTAGAAATATTAGGAGAGAAAACAACAACGCAGCAGCAAGAGAAGAAGAGAAAATGACGCAGCAGCAGATGAAGAAGCAACGCAGTAACAAAACGCAGTCATTGGCTAAGGTAAATGTAACATCCCGTTCTCATATTAAGGGTTAGGACCCAAAATTCTAGTACATATGAGCTCAAAGAGAGATTAAAGAAATGCATTTCTCATGCTCATGCATAATGTTAGCATATATGCACATGAATATTGAATCTTTGCACAAAAATAAGTG
>JANZXR010000003.1:26907117-26919771 GCA_027575705.1 Erythroxylum echinodendron
GATTCAGCAACAGTTGAGAGAGCTCGGGGAGAGAGAGGAGAGATTGGAATTGCTCAATTGTTCTATTGACGAGCGAGACCATAGTGTTAGGGTTACGGAGGAAGCTGCTGCAAATAGACTCAAGGAGGTTGAAGCCAAAAAAAAACAACATGAGCGTGCTTTCTCTGAATTCAAACTGAAGGAGAAGCAGGTTCAAGAGCGATTCGAGGAAATCAAGTTGAAAGAAGAGAGATGTAGAGCGAGGTTTAAAGAGCTTGAATTCAATGAGAAGAAATTTGAGGGCAAATGCAAGGAATTCATTTTGAAAGATGAACAGGTTGAGGAAAGGATTAGGGGGATACAACTGATGGACGACGAAATTCAAGAAAGGTTGGTGGAGATGAGAGACAGAGGAGAGAAGTTAGCTTTCTATGAAACATCTTTAGAGGAAAGAGCTAGTAAACTTCGCGCTCGTGAGAGAGATATTGATCTGAGGTTGAGAGGGCTTGATTTGAAAGAGAAACAATGTGAGCGATTATACAATGATCAAAAATTGAAGGAGAAGCAAGTTGAAGAGCAGTCCAAAGAATTCAGGTTGAAAGATGAGCGATATAGAACGCGATTTAAACAACTTGGCTTGGACGAGAAGAAATGTGAGGAGAAGTACAAAGAACTCGCTGCGAAAGAGAAGAAGGTTGAAGAACGAGCAAAAGGACTTGAATTCAAGGAGAAACGAATTCGAGAACATTTGCTGGAGCTTGGAGAAAAAGAAAATAAGTTGAAATCCTTGAGCAATTCTCTAGAAGAAAGAGCCAATGAAGTTAGGAGAAGCGAGGAAGTGGTTGCTGAGAGATTGAGGGAGATTGCAGCAAAAGAGAAGCAATGTGAACAGTCTCTTGTTGACAAGAAATTCAATGAACTGTATCAGGAATTTGAACTGAAAAATAGGGTGTTTGAGGAGGGATTAAAGGAGATTGAGTTGAAGGAGAAGCAACTTGAAGAGCGATCGAAGGAAGCCACACTAAAAGATGAACAACTTAGGAAAAAGTTTGAAGAGAAGGAAATGAAATTTGAGGAGCAGTGGAAAGAACTTACTTCTAAGGATAAGAGGGTTGAGCAACAACTTAAGGAGCTTGGAATTAAGGAAGAGAAGGTTCGACAATTACTCAAGGAAGCTGAACTGGAAAACCAGAAACTTGCGGATCAGGGTAAAGAATTTGAGTTGAAGGGAAAGCAACTTCAAGAGTGGTCCAAGGAAGTCAAGCTAAGAGATGAACAACTTCAGAAAGGGTTTGAAGAACTTGGAAAGAAGGAAATGAAAATTGAGGAACGATTCAAAGAACTTGCATTCAAAGATGACAAGTTTGAAGAGAAACTTAAGGAACTCGGAATGAAGGAAAATCAAGTTCAGCAATTATTTAAAGAAGCTGATTTGGAAAAACAGAAACTTGCTGACCGAATTAAAGAAATCGAATTAAAGGACAAGATGCTTGAAGAGCAGCAAGGAAATTTTAAAGTGCAATATAAGAAGGTTGTAGAACAAATTCAAGATTTTGAAGTGAAGAAGCAGCACCTCGAACAACAGCGTAGAAAACACGAGTCAACGGAGAACAATTCATGTGTTTCAAATGTGAAGGTTGAGTCAGTATATACTTCTGCAGTTAACAATGTTACAGACCATACAGTTAGTGGCAATCTTAGAATGTTACAGAACACAAACGAAATAGATGGAACGGCCTTGCAAAGGTTTTTAAATGAGCATTGGGATGGTGTTATTAAATTCGTGGAAAAAGTAAACAGTTTCATCCGATTATCGTCGAACCCTGCTAAGCTTGTTTTCGATGCCATGTTGGGATTTTACCCTCCCCGTTTGAAGAACGGAAATGTGAAGTTTGAAGAATATGTTGTCAGAAGGAGTTGCATCTTTTTGTTGGAGCAATTGATGAAGATTTCACCAAACATCGATTCTTATGTCACAAAGGAAGCAATGATACTTGCGCTTGACTGGATGACAAAATGGAATAAACATGGTGCGGAGCATTCGGTGGAGGTTTTGGGATTTTTGCTTGTTTTGGGTGCTTATCAGTTGTCCTCTGCTTTTGGTGTCAGTGAGCTCTTAGATTATTTGGCGATTGTTGCTCATCATCCTCAGGCTCCTGAGTTAGTTCGTGTGTTTGGTTTTGCAAATAAAGCGTCAGGTATGCTTCCTGTTATTGGTCATCACCGTACTCAGTTATCTGTTAATTCTCTCTCTAACGGTCTATTACTGTATCATTTAATGGATTTGTGTTGTTATTTGTTTTTTGGCTTAACAATGAAGATAAGCAATCGTGTTGTTGGTTTCTATCCGTGTATCTATATGATGTCAATCATCTAAGCTGATATAGTTCTTTCCTTCTTGTCTCTCTATCTTAAATCGTGAAGAACAAAATCCCAAATTGGAAACTTTTAACTCAAAAAATTTCATCTCTATCTCTGATACTCTGTTTCTCACCTTAGTAAGATGTTAGGCGATTGGCCACTGACACGAACATCTATTATGTCCTTGAAGGTTTGTACATTTTTACAAGTGCTATTTTTTATAACAGAGAACTTAACGGATAAATTGGACTCCTCATCGGTGTATTCTATGTTATTAAACAGTTTTCTGGGCTTCATTTAGGAATGGTTAATTAGTTTTCTTGCTGATATGACATGAACTCCTCTTAATTCCCTTAATCATAGCTTCATTTTATATATTCGTATGTGATAACTATACTTCAGGTTCATTTGACATGAATGGTTCTCATAATTATCAGGGGTGTACTTGTATTAGGTTTAAATGAACTATTATTGTTTTATGGCATTTCGTTCAATTTTCTAATTATTTTTCTACTGTGGACAATTAAAGGCAATGATTTATATGGTGACAGGTCTTATAAGGAGGCTTATAAGCAGAAAAAAGCACATAGAGGGTATCCGGTTTATTTTTGCATTTAACCGGGTTGAAGAGTTTCCACCAGTTCCTTTGTTAAAGGATTATCTGAAGTACCACAAAACTAAATACAGATCCATTTGTCCACCGAAACTGAACAGGCCAGTTGCACAGAGGGTGTGTTTTCTCCTGCTCACTTTGTTCCTCAGTGCCTGTTTTTCTTTATATTCTGTTAGCATCTTTGCTCCATATAATAATTCCTCATCTCTATCAACAGATTGATGCAATTATTGAAAGGATCGGTGTTGTAAATTCTGTCATCAGATGCATTGAAGAGTACAAGCTTGAATTTCCATTGATGGGCCTTAGGCAGACTATTGAATCTCTCAAAAAACTGAAGTGTAGTATTGAACCAGGAGCACCAAATCTGTGTCGTGAAGTTTCTCTCCAGCACAACGATAAGAACTCTGGCCCTACAGCTTCAGCCACTACGTCTTCCGCAGCCCCAACCACACCTTCCCCAACCAATGCACCAGCTTCTACCAGCACTGAAAAGTCTTGTCAGAGTGGCAAGAAGCGCCAGCGGACGATGTCATCAGGAGAGGCTCGAAAAAGAATTGCAGGTAATGAACCTCGAAAGAATCCTATACCCTTTCAGTACCAGCACTGAAAAGTCTTGTCAGAGTGGCAAGAAGCGCCAGCGGACGGTGTCATCAGGAGAGGCTCGAAAAAGAATTGCAGGTAATGAACCTCGAAAGAATCCTATACCCTTTCAGTGCCAGGCTTCGATTAAGTCCCAAGGTGCTTCAAATCATAATACGTCGGTAGTCCATTGTGATTCTGCAGGCCAACCCGCTGTGAATGTTCATGGCAGCTCCTACCATATTATTGGTAATCCATATCAACACTGGGACGGTAGGTGTTTGCCCTTTTGGAGGCCCTAGATTCAGTGGTAGTTCGACTGTACAGTTTGGTCACCGTTTCTGAAAATGAACCAAGCTCTGTACATAACACCAGCTGAATAAACATCAGTTAGGTTTGGTTTTTTTTTTTATAAAAATTATAATACACGATATGTGTAAATTCTGGGAGCAAAACTGAGTTACTTTAGAAGATAATGTCATGGTATATAGCTTTTAGTTAATTTTTTTATTTCATTTTGTAATGCTCTAATGATCTACTTTTGTGGGATTGATTTACTGAAAGAATCCTTTTTTCTTTTTCTCTTTTTAAATGTCAAAGTGGATATAAGAAATGGTCAAACTCTATGAGAGCTCAAATTAACTGATATGTAATTTGTCAATCTTTTCATGTAATTCCTTATGTTCTCGTAACTATTTACCATGAAAAGGATACTTCAGTTCCACTGAACAAATTTTCAAGCTTGATGGCTAATGATGTATACATCTCAACTCAAATACGACAAAATGGTGAACCAATACAATCCAATCGCATATTCTTTGCACGAAATGAAACCAACACGCAAATGACATCTGAGCCACAAATCACTTCAACATGCGCACAAAGCATCTTTTTTTCTATTTTCTTGGCAAAGAGGAGAGAAGAGAAGGTGCTTCGGTGCGCCCCTTTTTGCTCTCCTCGCACTCACGTCCACACTGCATGCGCTGTTTATACATAAATACACATATATCGATACCATTTCTCACCTACTCGAACGCCCACCAACCTACCAAACCCCAAACCAGAGTAAACGGCGGCTTCATAATAACATAAACCCTCCTTATGTAATTCTTAGACTTTTCCTCATGACATGTTCTGTCATGAAACTTCGTTAAAGCATCGGACATTGTTTTCCAACTCCTCTTACATCATGCCCTTCGTCAAGTACACTTCATAAAAAGAAATTACTTTATTTCTACTTCTTCTCTTTTGTTGCTAGATTCCCGTACTCAAATTGGAATTTTTTAAAAGACAAATTTGTGTTCTTGCTTCGAATGGGGTTCCAAGTCACAAGTCTCACCAAACCTTATCTAAATTTCCTTTCTTCGCCATATAAAAAGAGTTGCTTTGTTTCTGTTTGGTCTATCCCAGTTGTTGGTATGTGATATTTTTCTATATTAGTTGTGTTTCACCCCAATCTACTCTTTCTATTTGAATTGTGTTTCACTCCATTCTACATCAAAGAATTGATAACCATTTTTTGTTTTTGGGGTAGCTGAATCCATATCCAATACTTCCTAGTTCTTTCTGTAATGGGGGTGTTCTTGATTTGCAGATAAAGATTCTGGCTTTTTGCATGCATATACATTTACTGTAAACCCATTCGTTTCTGCCATACCTTCTTTTTTCTGTTTCATTCTTTCATTCATTCCAGTCGAAGATACTATTGGTTCATTTGGTCCAATGGGTCGTGTTGGAGTAATCACTACTTCTACCCTGGTTTGTGCTCCATTAATGGTTGAATCTGTGGAGCAATTACTGAGTTGCATGTCTCTTGCAAAGGCACAAGGAGCTGATGTTGTTGAGGTCAGGTTGGATTGTATTAAGAACTTCCAGCCTCGCCAAGACCTCGAGGCTATCCTCAGAAACAAGCCATTGCCCGTTATCATCGTTCACAGGTAAAGTTTTGCATTCCATTCCTATTGCTGCAATATCCATTCTTCCTAGAGGTTTGATGGTATCTAACGTTTCCCTGTCTAGCATTGTTCACATACGTATATTTTCAAATAAGGCTCAAGCCAAATTCATGAATAATTTTCTTTCACATTCCTACGGTGACCAAACTACATATTGTCCAAAATTTATCACCTTCTTGATTGAAGAGACCTTTTTGAATCCATAGTCAAGTCACGACTAACGTCGGTTGGTTGTAGGGATACGGTGAACTAAAAGGTCCCACTTGCTGAATGTTTTTAGCAGTGAAACAGTAACCTTGTGCAATGGTTATGCAGGATATAACCAATCATGGCTTTAGCTTTCTCAATAACAAACTTTCTGATTTGTAGATGAAATTTCTCCAATTTCTGTTTTCTTCAAGTTGTTATTCCCAAGAGAGAAGGAGAATAATTATCAATATTGACATTTCAATATTGGTAGGCCGGATGCACTTTTCATTTTCTTTGTTTCTTGATGGGGAAAGGAGGAGTGTGTTTCACCATTTCATGGAAAGTTTAGTTGGCAATTTTACTGCTATCTTGAATCATAGCAGCTATGATTGCTCAAAAATAGGGAAAACAGATACGAAAGTGAAAATTACAGTTATTGTTGATTTATGGCCTATGCTCAATTGGTTGGTTGCATATGTGATAATTATTTAATCATGTTATTAAATTTAAACAGATCATGGTTCTGGAAAATCCTAAAAAAAATTATTTTCTTATGCTACTTGATGAGATCACATCTCTATTTCCTAATAGTTATATGATGTGAACAAAACCTTAGAATCAAGCCTGGCTTCCTAGGATGATCAGAAGCTTCAACTGAAGACCATAAATCTAAAAAAACAAAAAAATGAAACAAAAGGCATGCATTATGTTTTTGTGCATTTGATTTTCGTGTTAATGGCTTTTCTACCATTTTTCCTTTTACTTGAGAAGTCAAATTAATGAATTCCAGTGTATACAAAGATTTTTAGTCAATGCAAGTAATTACAAACTTCCATTCATTTCACGGTGATGCTCTGTGATACCAGGCCAAAATCAGAAGGTGGTCAGTACGAGGGAGATGAGGAGTCAAGGCTGAATGCCCTTCTTTTAGCTCATGAACTGGGAGCTGATTATGTTGATTTTGAACTGAAGGTAGTTTCAGAATTCTTCTTCAGCACTCATATGCAAATGCATGTCTAAGCATGTAAAGATTGTCCAATATTATCTCTGATTTTTTGGCTTATCTAATTTTCTGAAAGAGTATCTTGATAGAGAGATAGTTTAGAGCCCCTGTTAGGCACCTTCACCTCTTTTTATGAATTCTACCTTTCCCTTTTTAGTTTATATTTCGGTTTCTGTGACCTGCAGTTCCTAGATAGTATTGGATGCCATTTGATAAGATTAAAGTACCCATATTCTTTCTTAAAGGAGATTCATATCCTTTCTATTTCCACCATTAGAAGAGTAGTTGTGCCTTCAAATATTTGGAAGAATAGTTATACTAGGAGCAATAATAACATCATCTCTTACAACTAGCTTGTTGACTATACGGATGCCTTTAGCTTACTAGCAAAAGGTCAGCTTCAGAATCAACTTTTAACCTCATGGTTGTAGTTTTTAATTTGTACATCTTATCTGAGCTTTTTGCTATCTTTTTCAGGTTGCCTCTGATCTGATCGGGGCAATTAAAAAAAAGCATGGCACTGGTAAAGTTATTGTATCCTGCTATGTGAATGGCGTAACTCCTTCAAAAGAGAATTTCAGTCAACTTGTTGCTCGTATGCAATCTATTGGAGCTACTATTATTAAAATTGTTTCCAACGCAAAGGACATTACAGAAATGGAAAGAATCTTTCACTTGCTTTCATATTCTCAGGTATTGTGACAGAACAGAATTTGTGAATAGAAAATGACACAATTCAAAGTGTGTAGTTGTCTCTCAAATCATGAAAATTTCCTCTACATTTGAAGACCTTGGCCATTTATTTGAAAGAATGCGCTGTGACAACTATGCTAGCACCCTATCAAGGAATTTATTAAAAGATCCAGAGATTGGATTCTTGAAATAAAAGCAATCACAAAATTGACTCATGGAAGCTTTTATACATATATATTTTTTCATGTTTCTGCTTTTGAGGATAACTATGTGTAACCAGTTCATCTCTCGCTTTAAGGTACCTATGGTTGCTTACTCTGAAGGGGAAAGAGGTCTCATAAGCCAGATATTGTGCCCAAAATTTGGAGGGGCCTTAGTTTATGGATGCTTGGAAGAAAACGCAGTTCCTGGTCTACCTACTTTACAAAGCTTTAGAGAAGCCTACAAAATTGAGTACATAAATTCAGAAACTAAAGTTTTTGGTCTCATCTCAAAGCCTGTTAGCCATAGCAAAGGCCCTTTGTTGCACAATCCCACCTTTAGACATATGAACTATAATGGGTTATATGTACCGATGTTCGTAGATAATCTCAAGGAGTTCTTCAGTGTGTATTCAAGCCCCGACTTTGCAGGTTATAGGTACGCATATTCACTAATATGGCCAGTTTGGAATTTAGGATAGCACCAATTCTATGTTGAATTGGTTGAACTCTATGCTCTCTTTAATAATTTGATAAATTCAGTTCGCTAACAAGTCTTCATTTAAAATTACATAACTATTTGAGATTATGCTTAACGTCATGCTGCTTCCTGCTTGGATCAGATGCTATAACTCTTAACAAGTCTTCATTTAGAGTTCAGGATTATGCTTAACATTATGCTACCTACTGCTCGGATCACATGCTATCACTCTTAACAAGTGGCATAGATCACAAAATTGGTTCATTTTTTCTGATTGTCCCAAGATTTTTCTCATTATCTCCATTTTGGTTGTAGTGTTGGCATCCCATACAAGGAAGCTGTCGTTGAGTTCTGTGATGAAGTCCATCCTCTTGCTAAGGTTAAACTTAAATTCCATATGAAATTTTGCCACAACTTCTAGTCACTTATTATCTAGATTACCAGGATGATCTGTTATCAACAAGAGTTTTGATCACAACTGACAAAATTTTCTAACTCGATGAACTACACAAATTTGATCAGTCTATAGGTGCTGTTAATACCATCGTAAGGAGGCCTAGCGATGGGAAGCTAATCGGTTATAATACAGACTGTGAGGCTTCAATAACCTCCATTGAGGATGCTTTAAAAGGTACTGATGTTAACACTTCCAAACATTGTACACCTGAAACATGTTCAATTGGCTGGAATCAGTCTGCTCCAAATTCTTTCAATTGGTTGGAATCAGTGTGCTCCAAATTCTACATATTGGTATATATATATCGTTCATCTATATATTACAGGACATGGAAACAGCAACAGCAAGATATCTTTCAGTTCTCCACTAGAAGGGAAACAATTTGTGCTAGTTGGTGCTGGAGGTGCAGGAAGGGCACTTGCTTTTGGTGCTAAAAGTAGGGGAGCTCGAGTACTAATTTTTGACATTGATTTTGGTAAATACAATATCTTTTAATTCTAAATTTTATGCACCTCTAATGTATAAGTTTATGAACTGGAAAATATTGAGTGAAAGAGCATCTAAAATAAATTTTTCTTGCTATTTCTTGTGTTTATACAAAAAGAGAGGGCAAAGTCTCTTGCCCAGGCTGTTTCAGGTGAAGCTCAGCCATTTGAAAATTTATCCCATTTCCAGCCAGAGAATAAAGCCATCCTTGCAAATGCAACACCTGTAGGAATGCATCCAAATACAGATAGAATTCCCGTTGCTGAGGTTCTTTATACTTGCTGTGTATTTAAAAGTAAAATTTGGTTCAGTTTTCGTTGTTGAAATTTTATTTTCCATTTTTTCAGGCAACCTTGGGTGACTATCAGCTGGTTTTTGATGCTGTATATACACCCAGAAAAACCAGATTATTAAAAGATGCTGATGCTGCAGGAGCTATCATAGTAAGTGGAGTCGAAATGTTCCTCAGACAGGCTATTGGCCAGTTTACCCTCTTCACTGGCAAAGAAGGTATTCTTTGGCATGCCAATTTCTTTCTCATTTTTCCTGAAAACCTCTATGTTATTCAGTCCTTAATATACCTAGTATTTAGTTTTGGACTCTACTTCTTTGAGCCTAAACAGAATCAAGATTTAAATATGCTGTTATTGTTAATACTTGACTATTGAATTCCTGGACAGATGTTCTATATAAGACTGCATGTTATTCTCCAAAAATGTCAGTTTATACTTATCCATCTTTGACTTCTATACACAATCTCCATAAACATAGAACCAAATCCCAACATTCTTGCTACCCCGAAATACTTGTTGCCCCTGCATTCCTAGATTCCAAGGCAAATAGGTATGATCATATTTTGAATCCTCCTATTAAGTTTGTTCATTTCGGTGCTTTTAGTTTGATCTTTATCTATTCTGGTGACCGATTAATGAAGTCATTTCCATTAGTTTAATGATAAGAAATTTGTCTATACATTAAAATCATACTACTTTATGGTTAAAATTGTAAGAATAGAAGATTTTCCTTTAAAATCATCATCCTGATAAATCACTAAGTGTCAATGGAAATGGCTTCATTAATTATTTTCAATGGTATTCAACTGAAAAGCCCAAAAAAGAAAAACTAAAGCTGAAGAACAGAATGCGGGAAAGCACCATTAGAGGCTTAAAAATTATTGTTACTTTCGATTGTTTTATGCATTTACTCCAATTAAAAGTTGAATCATTCACCTTCACAGCTCTTTCTAAATGTTTGTAACACAACTAACTGGCTAGGAGACTTAACATTTGTTTCAGTAGTGTTTTCATTTAATAGACAGAACCATAAATTTTGTTGCTTTTTGTCTATTTTGCAGCACCAACTGGTTTTATGAGGGAGATCGTTTTAACCAAGTTCTGATGCACGAAATCATCATCCAAATTGTGTAGAAGGCAAATGTCTGTCTCGGCAATTGAATCTTTCATTTATCAATTGGCAAACCCTTTTTTTCTTTAAATCCAAACAAGTTTCTACTTTATATATGAAATTTATGGACTTTCACCTCCAAAGATGGTGTACCCTTTGCCTCACAAGTTTCACATATTGTAATAAAAAGGTCCAAACTTGCTTCTTATATGAATGCTCAAACATGACTAATATTCGTCGTCAGATCCTTTGTCTCAAATACTTTACTCTAATCCTGTTTTTGCCTCAAGACGACGTTATTTTATGTATAAATAAACATAAAATGACATCGTTTTAAGATTAAAACAAGATAATTGATACAGAGAGTCTAAACCTAAAATTCATATAAGGAGCAAGTCCTTTTCTCTCCTTTATTGTTTTGATTTGTTTAGTTGTCACTTTCCTTTACTGCTTACATTTCACTTACCCAATAGGCTGCTTCCACTGAGCATCCCAACACTTTAAGGGATCAAAATGGTGAAAACAGCTTTTGCTTTTCTTATCACAATAGTTGTCACCCTACTTTACAACTCGGTCTAATAAAACAATATAGTTGAATTGACTAATTAATTTTTCTACTACATGAAACATATAACAATCTTATATGATTAATGATATAATTGGAAAAAACAAGACGGTATTTAAATATTTTTAAAAGAATTCTAATTATACTCTCTTTCCATAATTAAAATTAACAAATAAAGGTTAACTTAAATAATTTTACTTAATATTAATTATGTTAAATTTAATTAGAAAGCTTAATTCCCAACCTAATCCCAAATTTTGGAAACAAAATCAACACCCTTATTGTCTACCTTATGCAATAATGCCTCCACCAGAAATTCGTTTGCCCTCTGATTGTCCATCATCTCCTCCATGCAAATATCATCCCCTTTATTACATCGTGGTAGGTACCAGCTTTGTATTTTCTTGAAGTATGTTAGGTTAAACATTTTTCTTGGTATACATTATTTCTTTATTTTTTTGATAAATAGCATGGTTTCTTAATTGATGTGGTCCTTATTGTATATTTTGAATTTTGTATTGGGTTGGTTTCAAAAGAACACAATTGGTAGATGTTGAAAATGATTGAATTGCAACCTAATATTCAAAAGTCATATGAAAATTTCTCACTTGAGTTGTGGTCAAGGAGATCAATTTTGGGTTAGATACCATTCCAATAATTGACACCATATAGAATATTACGTATAGTGAACTCATGGTCATATAAAATACAAGTTATAGGAGGTTAATTAACATATTGAAATCCCTATTTAGTGAATTGACTACGTATCATTACTTCTGTGAAAATTTTCATTGCTTCATCTTGACATCTTTCTGTCGCATGGGTCATTTGCTGCCTTATATGTTACTGTCGTATATCGCACCGCCACATGCCGCTTCTCTACCTCGCACACACATAGTTGGTTTTTCTTGGTTTTTGTCTCATTTTGGTAACGCTGTATGGTATCAACACAACCTACCAAGATTACCAAATACTATACTGCTTTTTAATTTCCCCGTGCCTCTTATTTCCTGTTAGCAACTATTTTTGCCTTTCTATTTAAATTAAGTTAAGAAAAAAAATGAAAGACATGGTCTGTAAGTTTTGGCGAGTGAGGGCCTAAGAGCTCAAATTGTCTTTATATATAGATTAAGAAGACACAAATGTGGTATTTTATGTCGAATTGTATCCTTTCCATCACCTCTTCAATGAAAAGATTGCAATTTACGAGTCCAACCAAAAACCAGGGGACCTCTGTCAGCAATATGGATTCGATAGGGTTGTTTCGTACTATTACAAAATTGGCACCGAAATGGACATAGACATTGAAACATTCCTAACTAAGCTTGACTCTTTATTAGCAGTAGCGTTACCAACAAATGCACATCCCGTCCATCAAAATGCAAGGCATAATTCTCGCACCTCTGAAACACCCTAGAAAGTGATACTGTCTTCCTTCTTCCACGCTTTATATGTTGGTGTATGCCCTTGCAGTCAATTTTGGTTATAATTTTAATTGTATAAAATTTGTTTTATTCAATAAGTATAAAATTTGTTTTATTCAATAAAAAGGTATTCTTTATCTTTGTGTGTTTTTAATTATTTAATTATTAATCATAAAGATAAAATCTCTGGAATAATTGTTATGCAATTAGAAATTATAATGTGATTATAATTATGAGATTCAAATTGCATTTTCGTATTATT